>CAUYRT010004270.1:0-24424 GCA_963574885.1 Lepilemur ruficaudatus
ATTTCTTTCTTTCTATTTATAGTAGAGACGGGGTCTCACTCTTGCTCAGGCTGGTTTCGAACTCCTGACCTTGAGCGATCCGCCCGCCTCAGCCTCCCAGAGTGCTAGGATTACAGGCGTGAGCCACCGCGCCCGGCTCAAGTGGATTCTCTTTTATTTGACTCTGTCAGTTTCTTAAAATTATGTGATATTTCACTTTGCTTCGTATTTGGACCATTGCTTTATTGTCCAGCTCTTTCTTTTTCTGGGAGTTTCTAATTGCCTTTTTTTTTCCTTGCATGCCTGTATCATATCCTCAAGTCTCCCGGCTTTTCTGTAGCACACTGTGTATGGCATGGAGCCCCTGTTCTCCTAGAGACCCTCCTGGGCAGCCCTCCGTCTCCTCCCCACACTGGGCTGCTGCTGTCTGGGCCTCTCGCCCAGCTGTCTTCTTGGCACTTGCTGCTGCTGCTTTCCTGGGCTGGGCCCTGCATTTCCAGGACTCTCAAGCCGCCTTCTTTCTTGAAGAAGGATCTCATTTACCAAAGGAAGCATATTTGGGAGGTAAACTTTCCAAATTCTTGCCATCTAAAAATGTTATTATTCTGCCCTTACCTATGATTGACATGGCTGGGCATAGCAACCTAGGTTCACAATAGTTCTTCCTTGTAGAATTTGAACGGTGTTCGGCTATGGCTCCTAACTGGCAAAGTGGCTGGTTAGACCGTGTGGAGAGGCTGGATTTTGTTCCTACCTAGGCCGCCTACATTCCTCCCCTGGAAGCTTTGGGGCCTTCACTGTAAACTGGGGAATGGTCCAGAGTGGTTTTTGTTGGGGTATTGTAGCTCCCAGTGCGAGCCTTTCCAATTAAAAGGATTGTGTCCTGTCTAGGCTCATTAAATGTTCTTTTTTAACAAAACCTTTTCTCACCTCTTGTTTTTTACTGTTTTCTCTCCGGTCCTCTGGGGTGTCCGTCCGTGTTCCTCACCTTTCGCCAGATGCTCCGTCTGTCTCTTCATCCGGCATCTGGGAAGTTGCCTCCACTTCCTCTTTTTGTCTCTTCTATTGATTTTTTTTTTTTTTTTTGAGACAGGGTCTCACTCTGTTGCCCGGGTTAGAGTGCTGTGGCATCAGCCTAGCTCACAGCAACCTCAAACTCCTGGGCTCAAGCGATCCTCCTGCCTCAGCCTCCCAAGTAGCTGGGACTATAGGCATGCGCCACCATGCCTGCTAATTTTTTCTATATATTTTTAGTTGGCCAATTAATTTCTTTCTGCTTTTAGTAGAGAGGGAGTCTTGCTCTTGCTCAGGCTGGTTTCGAACTCCTGACCTTGAGCAATCCTCCCGCCTCACCCTCCCAGAGTGCTGGGATTACAGGTGTGAGCCACTACACCCGGCCTATTGATTTTTTTTTTTTAAGTTTAACAATTTAAGTCTTAATTTTTAAGAGTTCTTTGTTGTTTCCTGCTTTTTACTTGCAGCATCCCTTTTTCGTGTTTATAGAGGATGTAAAGTAGGCTTTTTCCTCCCGCAAGTTACTATCTGTTCCGTGTCTCTTCCTGACGGGTCCATTTCGTTCCTCTCTCTCACACAGCTGGGCCCCTGTGACTAAGCATTTGCTGCTGTCCACTCACGTTGGAGAACTAATGACTGAACTGATTTTTCTTGGCAGATGGTTTGGGTCTTTATGGGAATAGCTTACATGCATTGCACCTTCCATCCTAAATTCTAACTACCAACGTTCATCAACTCATTTAATCTACACAATGGCCCTACAGGCCAGGGGTTCTCTTACACTTTGCAGATGAAGTGACTGAGGACCAGAGAGGTTACGAAATGATCTCCAGGTCACACAGCAGTAGGTGGTGGAATAGATATTAATAAAGCCAGACATTCTGGCTCCAGAACCTGGCTAGGTCCCCAGTCATTCGGTGCAGTGCCTTTTTGTGCAGTTGGGGGAGGGGTCTCTCAGAAAAGGAGAAGAAGGTATATCTAGTTGCCCATGTTACACCAGAGACAAACTGTCTTTTTTGTCATGTGTTCCTTTCTGGGTTCTGTTTTTCATGCCGTGCTCAAAAAGCTGTGATTTCCTTTAGATGCTTTCACTTTCAAAATATTAAAACATTCAAATCTTCGATTCCTAAGGAATTTGTTTTGCTGCAGGGGTAAAGGAGGGAAGCCAGTTGTCCCCAAGCCGCTTACTGACCAGCCCCTCACCACCACCACCCGCCTTGATTTGAAATGTCTTCTTTGTCATGTGCCAGACTCCAGTATGCGTTTATGTACTTTGGTCTTTTATGGATTCCGAGGACTCTCGCGCTAGTGCCTCTCTGTGTTACGTGCCTTGCTGCGGGGAGGGCTAGCTGCTGCTCACTGCTCTTCTTTCAGTTCTTCAAAAATTAGTTATCCACATGTGTTTATTCTAGGGGAACTTTAGAATCATTTTGTCAAACTATCTCAAAACTCTGTGGGATTTACTTTAAGATTGCAGTAAAACTGTACGTAATTTTCGAGAGAATCAGCATGGACGCTGGGTTGGTTTTCTATTGCTGCCGTAACAAATGTCCAAGCTTAGTGGCTTTGACAACACAAACTTATTGTCTCACAGTTCTGTAGGCTGCAAGTCCGAGGTGGGACTCACAGGGCTAAAATCAATGTGTCAGCAGGGCTGTCTGTGTTCCTTCCAGAGGCTCTGGGGGGAAATCTTTTTCTTGCCTTTCTCGGGTTTTAGAGGTCACCTGAGTTTCTTGGTTCATGGCCTCTTCCTCCACCTTCAGAGCCGGCAATGTCTGTCTGGTTCTCCCTCTGCCCAATCCAGGGACTTTGTGAGGACACTTCACTGGGCACACCCCACTAACACCATCTGATTAGCAGCCTCGATGCCACCTGCCAGGTCAGAGGAAGTTCCTCTGCCGGGTAAGAGAACATGTTCACAGGCTCCGGGATTTAGGATGTGGACATCTTTGGGGGTGGTCGTCTGCCTGCCACGCACAATCATGAGTTTTCCTATTGAAGGGCCATGCTCTCTCTTCACGCCTTTTATGTTCTTTAGCAGTTTTAGAGTTTTCTTCAAAATGGTCCCACAGATTTCTTGTGAATTTCATTCTGGTTATTTTGTAACTTTTGCTGGTGTCTGTTCGCAGTCCAGCTCCCCCCTTGGCTGTGTTGTGTAGAGAGAAGCCCGTGCCAACTTTGTATCCACTTTAGTGTTCCCTAGTTGATGCATCCGCCAAGTCTTCTAGTTGATTTATTTTGGTTTTCCAGGTATATAATCATATTTTCTAAAATATTAACTTTTTCCTTTGGATGTTTATACTGTTTATATCTCTCTTGACTATTTGCAAGTTAATCCCAGACCTGTGTTAAATAATAGCTGTCATGAACTATAATAGGAATGCTTCCAGGATTTCACCATCAAACATGAGTCTGACCTTTGGGCTAAGACAGTTCATATTTTTTTATCATATTATGGAAAGCACGTAATTTAAAACACAAAATAACCCCCTGTACAGTTTCTATGGGGGGCAACTGAGGCCAGCCCTAACAGACCTTGCCTAGAATGTGTCCCAGCCTATGAGCCTGTCTGGGGGGCGGCTGATCTCCCCTCTGCCCGCTCCCTCTTCCCCCTCCCCTCTTTGGTCCTGCTCCACCCCCACCCTGCCCGCGGTGGCACCTGCCCCCACCTCCCCCAGGCCTCACTTTCCTCCCCAGGATCAACGGCCACCCTGGGAAGTCCACGCGCCTGGCAGGCCTGTGGAAGCTGGAGGAGGTGAGTGCTGAGCTACCCTCCCCTACGCCTCGCCCCCCACAGTAGCCCTTCAACCGGCCTTGACCCCTCAAAAACACAGCCCCTCAGCGCCCTGCCCCGCCCTGCAGTGCCACCTCAGCGGCTGCATGATGGACCTGTTCCTGCAGATGGCCATCATCATGGGGCTCAAGCAGACGCTCAGCAACTGCGCGGAGTACCTGGGCCCGTGAGCGCCCGCCCCGCCCAGCTGCCCCCCACCCCGCCTTCCCCCCACCCCTCCCCGCCCACTCGGTGATCCTCGCCCCCAGGTGGCTGGCACACCGCTGCCGCTCCATGTCCGCCTTGGCACGCGGGCGCGCGTCCCACGACCCCGAGCTCAGGGACTGGCAGCGCAACTACCTCCTGAACTCCGTCAATACCTTCAGCCTGTTCGACGAGTTCATGGAGATGAGTGCGTGGGGCGCTTGGGAAGAGGGGTGAGGGCAGTGGAGGGGGCCCGGGCGTGTGGGGCATGCGGCGAGGGACGTGGGGGACGCGGGGCGGGGAGCGCGGGGGCGAGGGGCGCGGTGGGGCGGGGCCAGGGGCGCGAGGGGCGTGGGGGGGCACAAGGTGTGGGACGCGGGGCGCCCTGCCCCCGACCGTGACGCCCCCGCCCCGCAGTGATCCAGTACGGCTTCACCACCATCTTCGTGGCCGCCTTCCCGCTGGCACCGCTGCTGGCGCTGTTCAGCAACCTCGTGGAGATCCGCCTGGACGCCATCAAGATGGTGCGGCTGCAGCGGCGGCTGGTGCCTCGAAAGGCCAAGGACATCGGTCAGGCCCCCACGGGGTGGGGGGCCCTGAGGAGGGCAGGCGCTGGGACCAGGCAGCTTCTGACCCATGCTGGATGTGGGGAGAGGGAGAGAGAAGTGTTAGGGAGGACCCCAGTCTTGGGCCCAGGTTAAGGGGTCCTGCTTCCCTGGAGTGGGGACCCAGGAGGTGGAGTAGGCTTGGGCGTCTGAGAATTTCAGGCAGAAGCCGGGGACACCTGGATCCCTCCCTGTCCACATCATGGTGGCACGGTGCAGGAGGTCTGAGGCATGTTCTGTCTGTGATGGGCATGTCCTAATGCATACCTTGGGCCCCCTGGCCCCCGTGAGGTGCCATGGACAGAGACATGACAAGGCCATTTGGCCAGCCAGGCTCCCAGCGCTGGGGGTGGCGGCTTGAGGAGTCAGACCAGCTCACCCACTGCTCCGGCCTAGGGACCTGGCTGCAGGTTCTGGAGACCATCGGTGTGCTAGCGGTCATTGCCAACGGGATGGTCATTGCTTTCACGTCTGAGTTCATCCCACGAGTAGTCTACAAGTACCGCTATGGCCCATGCCGAGATGGGGCTCACCCTGCAGTTGAGTAAGGCCTCAAGCTGTCTGACCCCTGGGAGAAACTGGCCCTACCACAGCCAAACGCCAGGGGAGCCCCAACTCTTTATCCTGGGAATGGCTGGATCACCTGGGGCTGAAGTGAGGCTGTGGGGGCTGGGGGGAGGGTGGCGCTGTCCTGCCCTAACCTGCAGACCCTGGACTGGAGCTCAGGGATGACTGACCTGGGCCCTGGCTGGGGATGCAGGTCCCAGCTCCAGCTATTTTCCGAGTAGGCTCTACCAGAATGCTCTGCTCCCAAACTAGGTCCTTGCTTCTGGTGTGGGAGGGCAGAGCAGAATCTTACCCAACTCCTCTGGCCCTCAGGGGGCCACCACAGCTGCAGACCAGGTCTCTGGAGGGTCCGCCCCCCCAACACTCCCCTTAGCCCTTGCTGGGAAGGCAGCTGGTGGTGTCCCAAAGGGCCCCCAGGTGTGGCAATGTGCTTGGCCAGTGGCCCTCTCCCACATAGGGAAATGGAGGAGGTAGTCTGTGTAGTGCCCCACCTTGACTGCCCCCACTGAGGAAGGTTAGCTCCCAGAAAGCACCCAGGGGCCTGAAGGGGCCACACCTTGCAGCCCCTCCTACCCCACACTGCTCTCCCCTCTTTCTAGCTGCCTCACAGGCTACGTCAACCACAGCCTGTCTGTCTTCTACACCAAGGACTTCCAGGACCCCACTGGGATAGAGGGCTTGGAAAACGTGACTGAGTGCAGGTGTGGAACCCTCCACCCCCCCATGAATGCCCTCTGAACTCCTGACCCCTGACCTCTGGCACTTCCCTACCCCAGGTACAGGGACTACCGCAATGCCCCTGACTACAACTTCTCGGAGCAGTTCTGGTTCCTCCTGGCCATCCGCCTGGCCTTTGTCATCCTCTTTGAGGTGAGCCAGATATAGGGGGAAGGGGCCCCTGGCTGGAGGTGGGGAAGTTCTCTCACTACCCTCCTCCCTGGTCCCAATCCCTGAAATCCCTGCTTGTCCTGACCTTGCCGGCTCCTCCTGCCCCTGCCCCCAGCACGTGGCCTTGTGCATCAAGCTAATTGCCGCCTGGTTTGTGCCCGACATCCCTCAGTCGGTGAAGAACAAGGTTCTGGAGGAGAAGTTCCGGAGGCTCCGGGAGAAGATGTGGAAAGGGAGGCAGGGCTGGGCGGGGGCTGACCTGGCCTCCTTCTCCCGCGCCAGCACCAGGAGCACTGAGGTGTAGGGGACCAGGGGCGTGAGCCACTGGGAGCTGAGACTAGAGACGCGGCAGCCGCAGCCTCCCACCCCCGCCCAACGCTGAGTGTGTGTGTTGAGGGGTGTCGTAGGAAGGCTGCGTATACGGGGCTCCTAGAAGGCCCGGGTGTATGAGGGGCCACTGGAGTTCCATATGTGTTCGGGGCATCTGCAGAGCAGCCCTGTGGGGCCTGTTCCATTTTAGGGCTTTTGGAGGCCCAGCACCCACAGAACTGACGGGGCTTCCCATGCCATCACGATGCAGGAAATCAGGCCCCAGTTTCCTGGGCCTCCCTCTGACTTCTGAGCCCCAGGCCCTGTCCAGCCCCCATACTGGCTGGGGAAAGGCTGAGCCCACCTCTCTGGCTGTCTTTGCATAGGCCTGGCTCCCTTCAGCCAGAATTTTCTGTAATAAAATCAAACCTGTTTGTATTGCTTTCTGGGCCCCAGTGGATTGTATTTGCCCTCAGGTTAAGGTGAGAAACTGAGGCCAGAGGGTGCAAGGTCTGGAAGGTGGTAGTAGCCTCAGGCCACCCGTTCTCTGCATGCTTCCGCCTGAAGGGTGCATTACTGAGGTCGTGCACTCCCTGCACCTGGGGTTTTGGGGTGGCCAGAAAGGATGGCAGCGTTGAATGGGGCGAGTGGTGGCCAAGACAGTCTTCCTGGAGGAGGGGAAACGCTAGGGGATGGGGGGCAGAGCCGCAAAGGTGCCCCGAGGGCGGCGGACTCTCCTGAGCTGGTAGGGCAGGTTTGGCCACTGCCCCTAGGCCCAGGCGGCCCGTCGCTCCTGGGCTGAGTGCAGGGCAGTCTCAGCGCCAGCCTCGGGCGCAAGCAGGACACTTGGGTCAGCCCTGACCCTGGCTGCGGGCGGGGCCGCACCTGCAGCCGCCCGTGCTGTCGCCGCTGCGCACCTGGCTCAGGTGAGCCGCCCCGCCCCCGCGGCCGCGCGAGCCCCAGGTCCCGGCAGCAGGTGAGTGGAAGTCTCGACTCAGACCCGCGGAGGTGAGTGGAGGTCGCCGTCTCCCCGAGCCGCTCCAGGCCTGGAGCTGGGGGCCCCAGGGCGCGGTCGCGCAGGAAGCGGCTCCTAGCCAAGCAGGCTCCCCGCGTCGCCCGGAAGCCCGGGCTCGCCCGTGTCCCTGCCCCTTCGCGGCCTCGGGGGACTGGGCCGGGCGGCCGCCCTTTCCACTCTGCCCGACGTGGCCCGTGGCTTTCTGGTGAACCCTCAGCGCAGGAGAGCGGAGGGGTGAGGATCGCCGAGGCGCGCAGGGACCCCATCTCCGCCCCACAAGCCCGGACCCCAGGCCTGAGGCTTTCTGAGGCCCCGGCGGCGGCGGAGCTTCCGCCCTCTGCTGCCCTCCCGCCCTCTGCTGCCCTCGCAGCGCCCGACCAGTCATCCGCGTCCCCGCCTCGGTGCGCGTCCACATGTGCCGTCCGCGCGCTCCCCAGCCTTCGTGCGCGTTCCCGAGCCTCCTGCTCACCGCGCCCGGAGGGTGGGGGCAGCGAGGCCGTCCACCCCGCAGTGAGCGGAGCGCGGGATGTGGAGCCTGGTTGGGGAGAGCTGGTCGTCGTGGGCCGGGGAAGCGAGACGGAGCTCCTGGGCGCGCGGGCTGCAGCCTTTTACGCACGTTCCTTCCTTCAGGACAGATGTGTGGGGTCTGGCACGCTCCAGGAGCGGAGGGGCGGCGCGTCCGAGACAAGCGGGAGACGCTCAGAGATTGCGGGGTGCTAAGCAGCGAACCCGACGGGGCGGGGGAGAAGAGAGCGCTGGTCGGGGGCCAGGCCATCTGGGAGACTCGCCCCGCGCGCAGCCAGTGAGGGGCCTGAGGGCAGGAGGAGCTGGCGCTTTCTAGGAATGACAGAGTGTGGTGGGCAGTGCAGGGTGACCGAGGGACCAGGCTTGGACGTAGATTCCGGTCGCCCTGGGAGTGGACATGGCAGGGGTAGGGGTAGGAAGGGGCGGGGGGCGCTAGCACAGGGAGGGAAGGAGGGGGGCGTCAAGTCACGTCTAGCCAGCCCCGAGAGATGGTGACACAGCCTATCACGCAGAGCCGAGGGTTGGCTGCAGCTCCAGGGGTGGGCAGGCGGGTTGGGGGCGGGGCCTCTGGCTGGAGCTGTGCCTCAGCTTCCTGACCTGCAGTGTGGAGAACACAGCATTTACCCCGTGGGAAGGTGCATTGGCGCTCAGGATGGCCCACTAGGGCACCTCCAAAGTGTGCTGAGAGACCTGAGGCCCATGGGGTAGGGGTGCTGTCCCCTCCAGCTGTTTCCCGCCCTGAGCCCAAGGTGCACCTTCACCCAAGGTTGGGTGCCAGGCCACAGGAGGGTCTGTCTGAGCAGGGCTGGGTGGTCACATAAGGCTGTGGGAAAGCCGCTGCTTTGAGGGTGCTCTTCTGCTGGGCAGAGAGGCCCCAGAACGAGGCCCTGCTTCTGTGTGGGTGAGGAAAGTGCCAGGCACTGAAGGAGACCCCTGTCCGATTCTATGGGCAATACTAGCCCCTCGTCATTGGGCCCTGAGTCCCAGGTCAATCTGGGGGTGGGGGGTCACTGATGACAACAGGAGATGCCAGCTGCCCCTCACCTTGCTCAGAGCTTCTGCCATGGCCTCCTGTGTTTGCTTCCTTATCTGGAACAGGGCACTGCCCTCCCACCCCAGCCCACCCAGCCTGGAGCTAGGATCCACGAGATGCCATAGCTCCCTGCAGCCACTAGCCCATCTGGGAGACACGATTGGGAGATGGACAGAGGGCAGAAGAGCCCTGCTTGAGGCCCCATTATGGGCTGGGAATTTCTGAACCTGCCCCCCACCCCCGAAGGTCAGGGGTGCTCTCTTGGGCCTGGAGGGACATGGATGACCCCTCACCTCCTGAATGTTGAGTATGGCATCATGGGAGTGTCCAGGAGGCAGGCTGCACTGCCGCTGGTCCTCCTTGTGTGTGTGCAGGACCCCCACGTCACCCCTGCCCCTGCCCCTCTGAGCACCACCCCCCCACACTGCACGGAGGAAAGTCCAGTGCCTGGTGGGCTGGGTGGGCCGCAGAGGAAGGAGCTGCCTGACTCAGAGCTACAGGAAGAGCCGGGGCAGGCGGGGCGAGAACCACCAACTGCCCGCCCGCAGGGGAAGGGGTGGGTGCCTGGGTGGGGTTTAGGTTTAGGAGAGGATGTGACTGCAAGGCCAGGAAGCTACGGGGGAAAGTTCTGATTAAAATACACATAAACAAAAGCCAGATCCTCCCTGTGCTTGGTAGTGGATGCCCAGCAGCTGTGGTGCTGTGGACGCTCCCGGGGCCCTGCCACGGGGAGAGTTTGCTCCCAAATGCACATCTGTGACTGCCGTCTCTCCCCAGGAGGAAAGAGCTGGAACCAGGTGACTGTGCCCTCTCTGCTGCTGAGTGAGCCTGTGTCAGGACCTGTCCTTAGGGCTGGGTCTGGTGAGGGGAGGCCTGTAGCACATGGGGCACACATGCACGTGTGTGTGCACGTGCGTGTTAGAGAGAGGGCAGCGGGAGGCTGCCAGTGTGGCACTGGTGGCCAAGGGTAGGTGTGAGATGCAGTGTGTGGGCTATAGGCTGCGTGTGGTCCTGCGCTTTTCAAGAGGAGCTCCAAGTGTCCTGTGTGCCCAGGAGGCACACAAGGTGCTAATGGGAGATGGTAGGAAGTGTGCTGTGTGGGAGCTGCGAGTGTGCACACGGCTGAGCGTGGACCCCAGTGCAGGCATGCACGGGCCAGAGGGCTGTGTGTAGGGGTATGCAGGGGAGGGTGTGCAGGGAGAGGGTGCAAGGAGAGGGTGGAGGGAGGCTGTGCAGGACAGAGGATGCAGGAGAGGGTGTGTGTGCAGGGGAGGGTGCCTGGTGCTTGCTGTACTCATATCCTAGCACTGTGGCCTCAACTTCCAGAAAGAGGAGTCTGAGGCTGCCTTTGCAGGGGTGCGAGGTCTGAGCTGGGGGAGGTTGAGAGGCCACTGCAGGGGATGCCTGGGACCTGCTGGGCATGCTGTGAGAGTTGGCTGCACTGGGGAGTGTCTCTTACAGTCCCTAAGCGGGCAGTCCTCCTGCTTCAAGGACTTTCCTGGGACTGTCCGCTACCCCAAAGGGCTTCTGCAAGGACTCCTTGCCCATGCCCCAGGGAACACACCTCGGGCTCTATCAGTTCCCGTGGAAATTGTAACCCAGCCAAACCTGGGGCTCTGGCTGTGCCTCACCCTGTGCAGAAGGAACAGGGTTGGGGCAAACTAAGAGGGTTTTCCCTGCCAAAGCCTCTGGGGGCTTAGGGGTGGAGACATCCCAGGGAGCCGGGTCACAAAACCTGGGGCCCAATCCTTGTGCCCCACTCCCAGTGTGTCCATAAAGCAGGGATGGTTGGAGGTATTCATGCAATGCCTGTGAGAAAAACGGGGGGTGAGCCTGGGGTGCTCAGGGAGGAGGGGACCCCCAGGGCCCGGGGCACCTCCTCCTTGCAGCCACATCACTGCAGAGCTCTATGAGTCAAGAGGGACATGGCTGGGAATGGTCCCGGACCCTGCATAGGAGAAGTGTCACCTCTGGGTGGGGCAGGGGCTTCCCATGGAGAGCTGGACGGAACAATGTGGAGAAAGTCTCTGGGTTTGGGAAAGACAAGTCAGGTCATGGAAAGGGCATGGGAGTGGGACCCAGAAGGGGTGGCTGCGAGGCCCTTTAGACTGGCCTTTGTCTCAGCCAGTCTCACCCTGCAGCTGAGCTCAGGGTGTCTGTGGGTGTCCTGCATCTGCATGCATGTGTGCACTCGTGACTGCACCCAGAACAAAAGCCCACATCTGGGAGCAAGTGTGGGCCAGAGCCAGGCAGCTGGGCACCTGCCCTGCTGTGGGGGGCACACACCTCTGGGCCCTCCAGGGCCTGGCTGCCATGGGTACTGCAGCACCCACCTGCGTGTGGCAGCCCTGCTGCAGGAGACTGCCAGGAAGGAAGCCAATGGCTGCCTTGTGGGATGGGTCCCCCTGGTGCATGTCCACTGTGCCCCCCCGCCCGCCATCATGGTGGCCCTGGGGTGGGTGGAGGTTGTCCTGTGTCCCCGGGCCACATGAGGTGGTCCCTATTCTGGCCCTGTGTCAGGAGCTCAGAGCAACCCCAAGCTGCCATCTGGGAGTCCCGCTGGCAGCCATGAGGCCGGGAGGGTGGCACCTGATGCAGGGCCAGTGCTGCCTGTGGCCGATGGTTACTAGTTAACTCATCCTGTTCCTGTTTAACTTGTTCCCTGGGGATGGCGGCAGCCTCTGACCCATCCAGGTGTCCTGTCCAACCGACCACAAGAACAGAGAGAAGTCCTGCCAGCCCTTGGTGGACCAGTCTGCTCCGCCAAGGAGCCCTGTGGAGCTGGGGGTGGCAGCAGTGCTCAGCCTGCCGTGAGGACGCCCCAGCCATAGCCATGGCAGGTAGGCAAGTCAGAGAGGAATAGGTGTGAGTCCCACTCCCACCTCCTGTCCCTCAGGCTGCCCCACACCACGCTCCCTGTTCTTACCCAGGCTTTCTGCTTGGCTGTGTGCCAGAGGTACAAAGGCCTCTGTTCAGCCCTCCCCTGTGCCCTTGGTCCTGAACTCAGGGCCAGCAGTGTGGGTGGGCCCCGAGCCCTCTCCTGCCCAAGGCCTCCAGACCAGGCTGATGGGGGTCAGTAAGGCCCAGGAATGCCAGCAGTGGGCACTGGTGGGCCACTGGGGTTGGATGGAGGCTGGTAGGAGACCACAATCTACCAAGAAGAGGGTGGTCTACTCCATTAGGGCTCACCAGCCTGATGCAAAGATGAGAACGTTCAGGCCTTGGGGAGGTGAGGAGGGCTTGCCTGTGGCCAGGAGCAGAGGGCCCCTGAGCCCAATGTACCAGCTCTGCCAGCACCTGAGCCCCCAAACCCACATGTGCCCACACCCCTTGCAGCTCCCCCAGCAGAGGCAGGTAGGCTTAAGGTACAGGGCCTGGCCCTCCTCTAAGGTGGGCAACAGGTACATATGGGAATTGGGGGGACTGGATGCATGTCCTGGGTGAACCAGCAGCCAGATGGGTCCTGGGTCAGCTCGACTGTGACCCTGGACACTGCCCCCCACGCAGGTGTCCCCTCTGAGCACAGGGCAGTCCCAGGCAGGGCAAGCAGCACACACAAGATCTGACCACTGCTGGGGGAAGACGTGCCAAGTGCTGGGCCCTTACCCATGGTACTCATGATAGCCGTGGTGTGACCACCAGGCCACACATGTGACTTGCCACCTTGCTTCTTCTTGCACCACAGACTATCTGGGACAGGCAGGGTCTGGCATCCTGGCACGCTGACCTGCTGTGTCCTCTTTCTTCAGGTGTCTGTGATAGGGCCCCTGATTTCCTCTCCTCCTCTGAAGACCAGGTCTTGGGGCCTGCCCTGGGCAGTGCTGTTGCTCTGAACTGCACGGCTCAGGTGGTCTCTGGGCCTCACTGCCCCCTGCCTTCAGTCCAGTGGCTGAAAGACGGGCTTCCCCTGGGCAATGGAAGCCACTACAGCCTCCACGAGTACTCCTGGTAAGAGACCGGGGTGTCCAGGGTTAGAGGGACCATCCGGACAGACCATGGCCAGCAGCCTGATGTACACCTGGTCTAGAACCACCTGGGCGTGGGCTGGGTAGTGACTGGCTGGAGTGCTGCTGTGGACACAGGTGGGGAGGGTCGGTGACCCCAGGGACAGACCTTGGGGTTTGTGTGGCCCCTGAGACTCCCCAGGGCTGTGGGTGTCAGCCGAGTCCTAGAGCCTGACCGAACATTGGCTATTGGCCAAGCCCTGATCAGAAGACCCGCAGGCCCCAGCCCTGGGCCTAGGGGTGACTGTCCTGAAACAGACCCACATCCCCTCCAGGTTCTGGTCACTTCTCTTAGCTTATGGCCCAAGAACCACCCAAGAAGCCCAAATCAGTGGCCTCTCTGGGTGAGTCCCCACAGGCGGAACTTTGAGGCATCCACGGATGCTGTCGGGCCCCAGGTGAGAGGGTGGGGCTTGGTATCCCCAGGGTCAAGCCTAACGTGTCCGAGAGGCTCGTATCCAGTGTTCTGTGGGTCAACTTGACCGGTGCTGAGGACTACGGGGCCTTCACCTGTTCCATCCAGAACGCCAGCTCCTCCTCCTTCATTCTGCGCAGAGCTGGTGATGGGGGTGCCCGGGGTAGAGAGTGGGAGGGGACCTGGGGGTGCAGGGATCTGAGGCTGGAGGGTGCTGGGGGCAGTGCTCAGGCGCCCCGCCCACAGGCCCAGCAGGCCACCTGGCAGCGGTGCTGGCCTCCCTCCTGGTCCTGCTGGCGCTGCTGCTGGCCGCGCTGCTCTATGTCAAGTGCCGCCTGAACGTGCTGCTCTGGTATCACAACACGCACGGGGAGCTGGAGATGAATGGTGCGCGGAGCCCGCGGGCGGGAGGGCCAGGCGGGCTGGGTTCTGCCTGTGTGGGGGGGCGACTTCACCCCTGGAGAGCTCCGTGGGTGCACGAGGGCGTGGAACGGGAGGGGTTGGAGTCGGCAGCAGGGGCGCACCCGTGGGAGGGGGCCGGGGGAGCCGAGACGCTGGGGGCCCGGGCGCGGCCGCGCTGACTGGCCGCCCTCCGCAGACGGGAAGCTCTACGACGCCTACGTCTCCTACAGCGACTGCCCCGAGGACCGCAAGTTCGTGAACTTCATCCTGAAGCCGCAGCTGGAGCGGCGTCGGGGCTACAAGCTCTTCCTGGACGACCGCGACCTGCTGCCCCGCGCGGGTACGGCCCCGCCTCGGCCACCTGCAGGCCCCGCCCCGCCGCTCAGGGCCCGGGCCGCCCGTAGCTTCCGGCGCCCGCCCAGCACGGGCCCGTCTGACGCCCGGTTCCCGCAGAGCCCTCGGCCGACCTCCTGGTGAACCTGAGCCGCTGCCGCCGCCTCATCGTGGTGCTTTCGGACGCCTTCCTGGGCCGGGCCTGGTGCAGCCACAGCTTCCGGTGGGTCCCGCGCGGGGTTGGGCGGGCCCGGGCCGCGGCCCCGCTGACTGTCCCGCCCCGCAGGGAGGGCCTGTGCCGGCTGCTGGAGCTCACGCGCAAACCCATCTTCATCACCTTCGAGGGCCAGAGGCGCGACCCCGCGCACCCCGCGCTCCGCCTGCTGCGCCAGCACCGCCACTTGGTGACCTTGCTGCTCTGGAGGCCCGGCTCCGTGGTGCGGGCTCGGTCGGGCCAGGGCGGGGGCTGGGCTGCCGGAGGGCGCCCTAACGATGGGGGCTTGTGAGTGGGCTCTGAGTGAGGTTCTCTGGCCTGTCCCAGAGGAGAGAGCGGGTGGTGCGGGGTGGGAACCCGTGGGTCGGCTGCAGGTAGTGCTTCCCTTTGCGCCCCCTCCCGTGAGTTCACATGCAAATGGCCCCAACCTGGCCCCCAGACGCCTTCCTCCGACTTCTGGAAAGAACTGCAGCTGGCCCTGCCGCGAAAGGTGCAATACAGGCCGGTAGAGGGCGACCCCCAGACCCAGCTGCAGGAGGACAAGGATCCCATGCTGATTGTTCGAGGTCGCATCCCGGCAGGCCGGGCCTTGGACCCGGAGCTGGATCCTGACCCTGAGGGGGACCTGGGTATGCCCACCCAGCCCACTCCTGACCGAGCAGCTCAGCCTGGGGTGGATGGGCAGGCACAAAGCAGAGAGCCCAGAAAGGGACATGTTCCCAGCATTGAGTGCCCTGCAGCCTGGGGACAGGCTTGATGTCCCCCAGAAGCCCTCACTGCCTCTCCCCTGGAGGTGCTCAGGCTCAAGGCCTGCCTGGGGACTTTCTGAACTTCACATGGCCCCATGGCAGGGGTGAGCAGGGACTGACTCCAGGGCAGTGGCCCCAGGGCAGGCAGACTGTGGACAACCCAGCCTCAGGGGTGGACATATCCCCTCCCCAGGTGTCCGAGGTCCTGTCTTTGGGGAGCCATCAGCTCCACCACTTGCAAGTGGGGTCTCGCTGAGAGAGGGCCAGGGCAGTGAAGTAGACATCTCCGACCTCGGCTCCCGAAACTACAGTGCCCGCACGGACTTCTACTGCCTGGTGTCTGAGGATGACGTGTAACCCCTACCCCACCCACGCGTGCGGGATCACCAGGGACATCTGGGGGCAGAGGCAGGTGGGTCGTCTCTGCAATAGTCAGGACCAGGACCCCATCCTGTAGCCTGGACCCTCAGGGAGGGGTCTGACCCGGGAGCTTCCTCCTAATGCCAGAAAATAAAGTTGTTTTGGATTCTGCCTGGGCCTTGCTCTCCTCTCCTGGGGCGGAAGGCACCTGCGCTGTCCTGGGCAGAGCCCCCTCAGCCTCCCTTTGGCTGCCCTCTGGGCTCTCCACGCCCCTTCTCATACACTGTGCCAGCCAGTCACCATGTCTGCCCATCCTCCATCCTGAGCAGTCCTCCAGTCTCCCTGCTGGCCCCTGCTTGGGGGTGTCACGTCCCCAGTCTCTCTCCGATCTGGACACGTCCTGGAGGGGTGTCCAGTTCTGACCTCAAGTTCTGAGCTTTGCAGAAGGTTTCTGTGGTAAAGATAGCAACAGTAGCTTCACAACAAAATAGCCTGGCTCTGGGTAAGATAGGTGGGGATGTTCCAGAGCCTACTGGACCCCAAGCCTTCGTGGCCAGTGTGGGAGTCCCTGGCCAGGCACAGGGGACAGACCTGAGTCCCCTGGTGCTGGCCCCCATCAGGCAGAGAGGGTGTTGTGTGCAGTTACCACATGAGTGCACTGTACGAGGCAGCCCCACCTCTGGCCACTCTGTTCACTAGGCCCTCAGCTCTGCTGCAGCCGTGCCTGGGGTCTATTGAGGCTGTCCTTGCTGTCCATCTGTCCCTCTACCCTCTCTGCCCTGCAGAGCTAGCACCTCTCTGCTGGATGCTCCATCCCTGTCCCGGGTCCTCAGACCTTGGGAGGCTCGTGTGTGAGCTCCAGTTGTGAGTGTCCTCGGGGCAGGTGAGTGTGCTTGGGGACACTGTAAGTCCCAGGACCGGCCACCCAGGTAGGGCTGCTGTGGAAGCATGTGGGCAGTGGATGTGTTCATTGCCATCTTTATTTCAGTGCCTTCTGCCCTGTGGTGCTGGCAGGCCACAGCTGGCCCCACCTCCGCCAATGTGCCCAGATCACCGCCCCACGCATCCAAGCTGCCTCAAGCCCTGCCCCACCCCCTGCCCTGTGGAAGCCAAGTCCCCAGCTGTGAGTCCCCACCTCTCCCGGTGGCCTAGGCCTCTCGAGTTGCACGGGGCCCCAGTAAGAGGCCCCTCGGGCATCAGCCTTCTCCTCCAGGCCAGGCTGGTGCGGCTGGAGCTGAGCCTGTCCCTCGGAGGCTGGGCCACATCACCACCTTCTCCTCCTCCAGGAAGTCTTGCCTATGGGCCCAGGAAGTCCTCCTTCCGATAGCCCTTCTGCAGTGAGGGACCAGGAGTCAGGGTGCATGCCTGCCCTCCCTGTGCCCGCTGTCCCCCAGTGTGCCTGGCGTGGCACGGACCCCTCGTTCCCGGGTCCCTGGTCTCCATCTTCCCACCACCCTCTTCCCAGGCCTCCTGCTCCACATGGGTTTCCACAACCCTCACCGACCTGACGTGGGCCCTCCCCGTGCCCTGCACTCAGGGCCCACACCCCAAGGCCCTGCTTGCCCTGGGCTCTAGGAACGTACCGCCCGGAAGTCGCGGTGTAGCTTATTATACTGCCACAGGTTGGCCAAGAGGCTGCAGGCCGCCCGGGAGGACTTCTCGCTGTCGGGGCTGGGGGTGGGGGGAGTCAGGAGGTGACACACGTGGCCAGAAGGCTGGATGGGCCAGAGAGCCGCGCCAGGCTGCTGCAGGGTCGCTGGGTTGGGTCGCCTCACCTGTCCCGCTTCTTCTTGATGAAGATGAGCTTCCGGAGCCCGTCAAAGTAGAGCAGGTCTCGGGCAGCGATGGGGCTGGCGACGACCAAGTTGTTGAGCACAGCTATGATGTTGACCAGCACGTCAGCTGGGGGCGACTTCTCACCCACACTGCCGGGGAGCTTCTCGATCAGGTGGCTCACCACCTTCGTGGCTGTCGGGAGGTCAGGAGGTCACCCCCACTCCCGGCCACCTCGCACCTGGGCCCCCTGCCTCCCGGGGGGAGCTGGCATGCCTGTGCACTCTGCCCAGCTGGGGAGACGGCAAGCGGGGAGAAGGCCAAGTCCAGGTGGACGCCCAGCTAGGCAGGCTGAGGGCGGCCCGACTCACACATCTCGTCCTTGTTTCTGGCATTCCGAGACAGGTTTCGGATGAGGCCGGTCAGCGAGCGCAGCTGGTGGTGGTCTGCGGTCCGAATACGGTCCAGCAGGGGGTTCAGGATGCGCTCCTGCTCCAGGGCCAGGCGGCTCAGCACACCAGCCCACTGCGGGGGACGGGGTGTGAGTGGAAGGCCCTCGACCCTCAGGTCCAACCGGAGGTCCTGGGACAGAACCGCTTCTCTGCCCCCTGCTGCCACCAAGGGGTCTCTGCTTCTGCCGTTCCCCACCAGCCGTGACCCGGATTGGGGGCCTCCCCAGATCCCCCGTGGGGAACCCCAGTCCGCACACGGCCGGAGGCACATCTGCCAGACGCTGACGTCAGATGCCCCCTCCCTCCCACCACCCCTTCCTACCAGACTGAGACCCCTGGGGCAGGCTCTGCCTCACCGCCTCGTCCCCAGCCCAGGCCCACCCTGCGGTCTCCCGCGGTGATGTTCTGCAGCGCCCCGGCCGCCGCCTCCGTCGTGTGGCGGTTGAGCTCACAGCGCTGCAGCAGCCGGTTGTACAGCCCCACGATCTGGGGACTCCACAGCCACTCCAGGCCCTTGGGGTCCTTGGACACCTCCGCGAAGGTGAGCGCGTCCGCCGTCAGTGGCAGCTGCTCGGGAGGGCACCGCGGGTCAGCGGGTTGGTGGCCGGCCACCCCCGCCCACCGCCCGCCCGGGGCGGGGCCCACCTCGCGCAGCCGCCGGCTCTGTGGCGTGAAGCAGCCCACCACCTCGCCAGGTGGCGCCCCCACCATGTCCCTGCGGCCCCGGCCCTCCAGCCGCTGCAGGGCGGAAGGCGGCATCTCGTCATACAGGCGGTAGGACAGGTTGCGCAGCACGCACACGGCATTCTCCACGCTCTGCGGAGGGGAGCGCAGGCGGTCAGAGGGGCCCCCGGCGTACCCAGGCCCCTGGGCGGGCCACTCTCACCTTGTCCTCGCACTTGCCCACGTCCAGGGCGTGGTTGATGTAGGTGACCAGGGCGTCCACCAACCCGTGGCACTCACGCATCTTCTGGCGGGTGGCCTGCGAGGCTGAGCTGAGGTTCCTGGGGACTGAGGCAGATCAGAGCCCCCCATCCCAGGCCCCACCTAGGGCTGGGGTGCCCCCGAGTGCCCGTCCATGCCTCCTGCTCCTGGCCCCACTGCCCACCTTGTGGTGGGGGGGCTACGAATGTCAGATCAGGTCCCAGATATAAAGAAGCCTGAGCCTGCAGTCCCTGAGTCCGCTGACACCCAACCATAGCCACACCTGGCCTGTCCCCCGTCCTGCCCCAGTCCCTGCATTCTCCGACTGCCCTGCTCCTGGCCCCTCTCGCTTGCTGTACCTGTCATCTAGGCCTGATTAAGACGCATCTTCTCACCGCCCAGCACAGCCTCTCCCGCCCACGCACCTGAGGAAGCCAGTGGCGTTGTAGAAGATCTCAGCCTCAGAGGCGTTCTGCTGGATGAGGGGGGGGCCCCCCACGCCTGACAGGGGGCTCAGCACCAGGTCTGTGAGCTGCTCCAGAGTGTCGCGGGCCAGGCGGTCCTTCAGGTGGTCGCTGGATGAAAGGTTCCACAGAATCCCTGGGCAGGTGGGGCCAGGCTGATGTCAGGGTCACCCCCAGCTGCCTCTGTTTCTCTGGGGATGGTGGGGAGGAGGCTTCCCTTCCCCTAGGGCTGGCCGGAGGTTTGTGCTTTATCCAAGAGCCCCACTGGGAAGATGTGAGGGTGGCTTGTGGGCCACAGGGATGGGACCAAGCAGGAGAGAACACAGGGGACAAGAGTGCCTGGGGGTAGAAGAGGCTCCAAAGAGACACAGCCACAGAACAGAGTCGCTGGGGATCCACGACAGACGGAGTCCCGAGGGGAGCAGGAGTAGGGACACAGCCAGCACAGAGACGGATAGAAAGGCCAAGGGGAGGGAGGGAATGTTGTGGGGTAGAGGGGACAGGTGGAGGAGGGGCCAGGTAGAGGGGGAACAGCAGAGGAGGGGACAGGCGGAGGGCAGGGCAGGCAGATCATGGACACAGATGGGACAGAGGGGACAGGTGGAAGGGGCACAGGCAGAGGGGGGACAGGCAGAGGGGGACAGGTGGTGAGGACAAGTGGCACCTGTGACGTTCTTGCGCAGCTCATCGTCCTGTTCTCGCAGGGTCCGCAGCAGCTCAAATATCCCGTTCTCCTCCACCAGGGCCAGCTTGTTGTCTGTGTTGTCATAGATGAGGTTGCGCATGGCGCCTGTGGCATGGCGCTGCACCTCCTGGTTGGCGTGGTTGAAGAGCTTCACCAGCCTGGGTATGGCCTGAAGGCTGCGGGCCTGCGGGCACAGGTACAGGGGTGTGCACACACGTGTGAAGATGCATGTGGATGGATACAGACTATGCAGGTGGATGCAGACATGTCCAGGTGTGTGGAGATATGCACAGATATTACAGATGTGCTAATGTGTGTAGGCTTATGCAGGTATATGCAGATGATGCAGGTGTATGCAGATGTATGCAGATGTATGCAAATTTCATCCTCCTGCCCATCTTCTGCTGAGGAGGCTCAGCATAGGGTGGGGTCTTCCCAGTCACTTGGGGATCGGCAAGTGGTGATCAGGGACCTGAGGTCAGTGAGAGGTGGGGGGGCTAGCAGGGTGGCTACCGAGGGGAGGGCATGGGTGGCCAGGGGCCAGTCACCTGCTTCTTGGCCGTGGCATCACTGTAGCACTTGTGCTGGATGTAGGCTGCTCCCAGCACCTGCAGGTTGGGGTCTGAAGCCATGAGGTACTTGACCGCTGAGGGCAGGTCAATGTCATCAAAACTGCAGAGCCAGGGGTCAGGGGTCAGGGTAACCTTGGGTTCAGGCCCCAGCGTGGCAGAAGCCCCTCCCTGTGCCAGGCCCAGCTGCTCACCCACTGCTGAGCCTCTGCAGGGTGCGGTGGCTGCAGTAGCTGTCCAGCCCACGCACGTCAGGCAGGTGACCTGAGTCAGCCAGGCTGAGGCTGAGGCTGCGCACAGATGGTGCTCGGACCACAGGCTCCAGGACAGCCCCCGGTGGCACCACCCCAGCGCCCCCACGACTTCGGTGGCTGCTCTGGAATCGCTGCAAGGTCCGCATGGCAGGTGCACGGATGGTCCGGCATGGAGGGCCCTCGGGGGCCTCTGGCCAGTCCAGCCCCGCCACCCGGCCTGAGCTGGAGCTGGCCTGGCGCTCGTACGCAAAAGCCCGGTAGCTGGAGGCGGCTGCGGGCTCCAGCTGCTCAGACACCACGCTGTAGCGGTCGTCCAGGCCGCCCGCCCCCAGCCTCAGGGAGCGCAGCGACAAGGTGTCATAGTCGGCCCGGCTCCCAACCCCACCGCGCTCCTGGAAGGACACGGGCCTGGTGGGCACGTGTGGGACAGGCTTGGTGCCCCCATACCCCACAGCCCCGAAGGCGCTGCCCCCATTGGGGGCAGAGCTCAGCCTCTGACTGCTGCTCAGGTCTACGGCCGAGCGAGAGGACCAGGTGGCTGGGCCGTAGGCTGGCTTGGCGATGGGCCGGAAGGTCTGTGGGGGAGTGGGGAGGGCAGTGAGGGGGTGTCCAGGGCTCACTTGCACCCACCCCCACTCTGACCCTGCAGCCCCTAGCCTCACCACAGAGCCTCCTGCTCTCTGGCCCACAGAGCTCCAACTGTGCCCACTGCAGCCAGGCCTGTCACTCACCGAGGTCTTGTCCCTGCTCAGGCCCTGAGAGCGCGAGCTGAAGCCAGTCTGCAGGGTGTGGTACTGACTCCTGAACGTGCCTGTGGACAGGGACAGTAGTAGCCCTTCTGGGCCAGACAGCAAAGCGCTGGCCCGGCCTGCCCTCGCCAGATGTCTCTACTCATGGCCCCGGGGGCAGCCTTGGATCTCAGGCAGGGAGGCCAGGTAGGCTTCTGGGCAGTGACCTTCCTATCTCTGCCTTGGCCTTGTCTCCTCCGGGGGTTAGGGGAAACATCTGGGATTGTGGCTGCCTGGGGGATGTGTCAGGGACTCCTCTGTCAGCTCTCCAATCCCTACCAGGGCACAGCACCCAGCCCCCTCCTCCAGGAAGGCAGCCAGGCCTGCCCCGGCCTACACTGACCTCTTAGAGCTCCTCTTGTGCCCAGACCCCTCTGTGCCATGGCCACAGGGGAGTGACAGTATGCTGGACACACTGTTTCCCTGGACCAGTCTGCCCTGATGGCAGTGCCCAAGGTGGGGGCCACACCCACCCTGTGCAGCACCCATGAGTCCAGGGCAGCTGCAGCAGCCCGACTCCACAGTGAGTGGACAGACAGGTGGGTGGGCGGAGGGTGGGTGGACAGAGGGATGGGAGAGTGGGCGGTGAGTGAGTGTCACATGGGTGGTGGCCAGTGGGCAGCTGGATGAACAGGTGGGCAGGTGCGGAGTGGACAGAGGGGTGCACTGGGAGAGCTGGACACAGGCCAGCAACCTGCCTGAGGGGCTTGGGCTGTGCAGGAAGCAGGGGCCCTGGGCCCTCCCCCGACTCTGCCCAGGAGCCAGACGGTCTGTGAGCCCCCCCAGCAAGCTCCAGACCCACCCTGGTTAATGAGGCTTCTGACGCTAGTGAGGCCCAGCCTGGGGGGACACACCCCCGCCCAGGGACCTTAACCCCCACCCCCAAATTATAATCCACCTCCTCCTAATTGGCAGGCCGGCCAGGGTGGTAATTAACCCTCCTCCACCCTGTGACCCCTGGGCACCCGGTCTAGTCGCCTGCAAGGCTGAGGCCCAGGGAGGAGGACCCAGCAATCCAGGCCGCCCTGGCCCTCTGCCTGCACCCCCACCCCCTGGCAAGTGGCTGCAGCCAGTCCTAGGCAGGTCCCCCAAACGTCCCGTGCATGGACCATGGTGAACTGGGCCTGGGCCCCTGACATTCTGGGAGGTTCATCTTACTGTCTAACCTTAATTCCTGTTGCTATAGCCTGGCAAAGGAGGAAATGACATTTCTGGAATGACTGCCCTGAACTTACCGTCTGTGTGATACTTTGACACACACAGGCACAAATACCTCCCCACCCCCAGCGGGGCCAGGGCTCCTGCACAGGTGGGTCTGGCTGGCTCTCAGGGCCCCCCGCCCCATCTGCTGTTCTCACAGGGAATATCTGGGTCACTCCAGCCGGGCCCTCCCCCTGCAATTCCGCAGGGAGCCCCTGGTCCAGACAGGCCCTGGCGCTCCTCCAGGACTTCTGAGACACCGCCCGCCCCGTACCTGGTCTGCTCATTCCTGTGGGGTGTGGGGGGCACCTAGGGAGGAGGTTGGTGTCTGAGGGTCTGTGCCATGTCACCAAGACCAAGCATGAGCCTGTGCTCCGTGGGGCTGGGTGTGTGCGTGCCATGGGTTTGCAGACAGCTGGGCCTGTCCTGCCTGCCATGTGCCCATGCCCCCACCTAGTCCTCCCGGCAGGGAGGGATGAGGCTGCAGGGACAGGAGGGTCCCAGCTGGGCTCCGTCCCGGGAGGACCCAGGGGTCCCTACTGGGGTGGGGCAGCCCCACCCGTGGGTTCCCCCGCCTGTTGGGGCGGGGCAGGTGACTCAGTGCGCGGCCTAGGTGAGTCAGGAGCTGAACCCGGAGCCGCCCGCCGTGGCCTCTGCACCCACCGCCAACCTGGGGCGGCCACCTCTGCCTGCCACCGCTGACGTCCCTCCCGCCCAGCACCGCGTGGCATTGGCCTACCTCTGACTGCCTCGGCCTCTGCCTCGGTGGCCCCATTGTGCCGTGGCTGCTGGCCCAGCTGCAGAAGGCGGGCGCGGACCTGCTCCTGGACGCGGGCTGCCCGCAGTCGTTCCGCCTCCGGCCCCTCTGCTCCCCGGCGGTCCAGCTGCAGGTCCGAGGGCAGGGCCAGGGAGCACACGCCAGCCTCCGGCTGCAGGGCGGACAGCAGGAAGTTACCGTCCTGCATGGCAGCAGGGGTGCCGGGACCGGCCTCTACGCCGCCTCTGCCTCCCCCGACCTAAACTATCTTCACAGTCTTGTTCCTTGAGGCCCTGTCCCTGGAGTTCCCGCCCCACTTCCCCGCTGGCTGGCTGGCCGCACCCACAGCCAGCCCGGAGACAGACGCTGGCCTGGCCCTGAGCTCAGCTGGGGGCGGGGATACCTGGGCCAGGTGGGAGGGAAGGGCTGCCGCCTGCTTAAGGTGGAGTTTGAGCGGAAGAACAGGCCCTACATGGCCCTAGGTCCCAGCCTGGCCTCCTGCCTCCTTTTCTCTGTCCCAGGACAGGGCTACGGGGCCTGGGTCCTTGCTGTCAGCCTGTAAAGGGCAGACCTGGCCCATTGGCATGCGGGTGGGTCAGATGGGCCCGCTGGGGTGTCAGTGGCTGACTAGCCCCCTGCGTCACTGAGGTGCCTTTGGGGAAGCCTGTGGCCTGCTACCTCCCAGCCTGAGGGGAAGGTGTCCCACTCCCTAGGGGTCTGGGGCTCTAGGTAGCTCCAAGGACCAGGCAACTCCAAGGCAGCCCAAACGTGAGGCCCAGATGAAGCCAGTGGGACCCTCCTGGCTCCTGGGACCCCAGCAGTCTGGCTCCAGCCCCCAGGCCTGGGGTGGGAGGCCATTCCCAGCACATGAGTCAGGGCAGCAGGCGGGGTGGCCCCAGGGGATTGACTCAGAGGGGCCTCAGCTCATGTCAGTGCCTGCCAGGCTGGAGGCAGGGGCTGGGGTGTGCAGAGAAGAGCCCAGCAGTCTGGGGATGTAGGGGGTGCAATTGGATCCCAGGAGTCTGGGGGAACAGGGGAGTGGGAGCAGGGCCCAGGAGTCTTGGGGGGCAGGGGCTGGGATGGGGGCCCAGGAGTCTGAGGGGACAGGGGGTGGGATGGGGCCCAGGAGTCTGGGGTACAGGGGTGGGATGGGGGCCCAGGAGTCTGGG
>CAUYRT010004272.1:0-29537 GCA_963574885.1 Lepilemur ruficaudatus
GTTCTTTGAGGAATCTCCATATTAATTTCCATAGAGGTTGTACTAGTTTGCAGTCTCACCAGCAGTGCATAAGTGTACCTTTCTCTCCACATCCTCACCAGCATCTGTTGTTTTGGGACTTTTTGATAAAAGCCATTCTCATTGGAGTTAGCTGATATCATTGTGGTTTTGATTTGCATTTCCTTGATGATTAGAGACGTAGAGCATTTTTTCATGTGCTTGTTGGCCATTAGTCTATCTTCTTTTGGAAAGTTTCTGTTCATGTATTTTTCCCACTTTTTAACAGGATTGTTTGATTTTTTTTCTTGTTGATTTTCCTAAGCTCTTTGTAGATTCTGGTTATCAGCCCTTTATTGGATGTATAGCATACAAATATTTTCTCCCATTTTGCAGGCTATCTATTCACTCTAATGATGGTTTCCTTGGCTATGCAGAAGCATTTTAATTTGATTAGGTCCTATTTATTTATTTTTGTTTTTGCTGTGATTACTTTTGGGGTCAACTTCATAAATTCTTTGCCTAGGCTGATAACTATGAGTTTTTCTGACATTTTCATTTAGAATTCTTATGGTTTCATGCCCTAGGTTTAAGTCTGCTATCCAACATGAATTAATTTTTATGAGAGGTGGGAGGTGTAGATCCTGTTTCAGTCTTCTACATGGGGCTATCCAAATTTCCCAGCACTATTTATTGAATAGGAATTCTTTACCCCAGTGTATGTTTTTGTCTGCTTTGTCAAAGATCAGATATAAATCCATCCAATATGAGGATGGATTTATATATGTGTCCCTCTGTTCTGATCCATAGATCTATATGTCTCTGTTTTTGTGCCAATAACATACTATTTTGGTTACTATAGTCTTGTAGTATAGCTTGAAGCCTGGTAAAGTGATACTTCTTGATTTGTTCTCATTATGTAAGACTACATTAGCTATCTGGGTTCTTTTCTAGTTCCATATGAAGCATAGAATTACTTTTTCGAGGTCTGCAAAAAATAACAATCATATTTTAACAGGAATGGCATTGAATCTGTACATCACTTTGGGTAGTATAGACATTTTAACAATATTGATTCTGCCAATCCATGAGCATGGTATGTTTTTCCAACCATTTACATCTTCTGCAATTTCTTTCCTCAGTGTTTCGTAGTTCTCCCTATAGAGGTCTCTCACCTCTTTAGTTAAATATATTCTGAAATATTTGATTTCCTTTGTTGCTATTATGAAAGTTATTACATCTTTCATTTGATTCTCAGCTTGATTGTTATTGGCATATATGAAAGCCACTGATTTGTGTGCATTGATTTTGTATCCTGAGACTTTGCTGAATTCATTTATCAATTCCAGGAGTCTCTTGGTTGAATTTTCCGAGTTTTCTAGCTATAAGATCATATCATCAGCAAAGAACTGATTACTTTTATAATCAGGAAAAATAAACTAATAAAAAAGAAATTATATTCAAGGCAGTGTGGTTATCAAACTGTTCTTTGGTTAATATATTCATTATAAGAAACAAGGAAAGACATTCAGCTTCCTTGTTATATTTCAAAATTTTCACCAAAACTTTATCTTTCTTTTTAAAAATGCTTCCTGCCAATTATTTTTATGTCATTAAGATAGCATGATCCCTTTTAAACATTTTCTCTGAGTAACTTACACTAACCTCTCCCCCTAGGGCCTGGGTTTAATGAACATTTTCCCATCACAAACCTCTTAGACTTGTTAAAAAGGCTCTCAAATACACAGTTGACACTTCAGAGATACTGATGCTGCCCTCAGAGCTCCATATTCGAACAAAATTACTTCAAACACATGAATTCTCAATATTTCAAGTACATGAGTGGAAAATTGGCATTTATTGTCCTGAAGCAAAATTAGTGTTGCATCAAAGTTAGCCATGTATTCCAAATTCCACCCTAAATCTTTAGCAAGGTGGCATATAAATAAACAAATTAATGTATCTATGATAAATATGTAAAATTCTAGTTTGAGATATTAGTTGATGAGCTATTTTCAGGAAGCTACACTATAAATATAGTTTTAACTATGTATCAGGCAAGAAAATAATAGTAGGGCTTTTAAAAATCCATTTCATCAGACCCAGGGTACATGATCCCTTATGTGGGCTCCTACTTCCAATTTTGGAGTTGTGATCTGGCCCTTCGACTGCCTCAGGTTATCTGCCGTGAAGAGACAAAGCAATAGTTTATGCACAGGGTCAGCCCTGGCTCTCCCCATCGTGTGCCATTCCCACCCCAGAGCATGAGCACGCCACAACTTTAAAGCGTCACCCTGTAAGTGTCACAAAGAACCCATCAGAGTTGCTCTTCATGGTGTGGCTCAAGATTGGCCCCGACCCTACATAACCAAGTTGAACCTGCTTTCCAGTGTGCTCCAACAAACAGCTGGCAAGTTAGGGCTTTGGAGAAGCTTCTTGCTGTGCGGACCACTTCTTTGGCATTTAGGCTTGTTTCTTCAAGATTTTGGAAGCTCCACTGAGCAGTTGTCTGACATTTTTCAGAAGTCCACAAGGGGCAAAATATCACATGAAATTGTCTTTCTTCGTATTTCAGAGGCTCAATCTGCTCCATTGCTTTTAAATAGCCTATTCTGACCCAATTAAATTCATTTATTCATTCCAAAATTGTATTTATTGATTCTATTATGCAATTTAAACCAGTTGTCCAAGCTCAATGGGCAACTCATTTTCATCTCTGCCATAGTACATAGGGAAAAGCATGAGCCTGGTTAAAATCTATCTATATTTATGTCTTTTGTGGATATTTTATAGCATCAGTTCAGAGAACTCAACTGATTAGAGCAAGGTGCTCATGAGGCCAAGGTTGTGGATTCAATTTCTGCATGAGCCAATTAATTTCATTTAGACAAAAACACCAACCCACAGATGCAGAGCAAACGCCTAAACCCAGCCAGCCATGTAAAAAAACATGCCAGTGAGCTCAAGGGAATATTAAGAGAAAGAATGTAGGTAGCTCAGGGGAAGTTGCTATCATTGCTTAGAGAAAAGAAGAAAATTGGTCAGTCATTCATTCAGCAATAAATATCCCACATTCCCACATGTACAGTGTGCAATGTCATGTGCCAGGTAAGTGGTACATAGGAAGAAAATTAAGGTGGCATCTAATTTCAGGAGATATCCTTCCCAACAAAGAAATAAAGTCTAATACTAAGGTTTTGAGACATGTAAAAAAGAAACTGCAATATAAACAAGAAGTAATTAATAGGCATACTATGATATATGGTAAGCAGCATGAAATTTTAAAAGCATCAGGGTCTTACAAAGGACAGAGTTTAGCTAATATGATCAGAAATGACTTTATGGAAAAAGTGAAATCTGGTCCAGAACTTACAGGAAAAACCGAGAAAATACTAAAAAGATAGGTCAAAACTAGATAATAGAGAGCTGTGAATACTGAATAATGAATTTAAACTTTTTCTTCTAAGAAACAAGGAATTATTAGAATTTTTAAATACAGCAATGACCTGGTTAGAACTCTGAGTGACAAGCACATTGGAGTCATTGGGGTCTGGATAGAAGCAGCTAAAATGACACTTTCTTGATAGCTTGTATTTCAGCTCACAATGAAAATAGGAACAGATTCAGGAAATACTAGGGAAATGGAAATAGGGTTTAATAACTGATCAGAGAGAAAAAATTACTGAAGGATGGGAAATCAAAAACATATCAGGTTTCAAATCTAGTGATGGGGAAAATGGTAGTGTTATACCTCAAACAGAAATAGGGAACAGAAATGAAAGAGTTGAAATTAACCAGGAAGAGTCAAGAAGGCAGATGATGATAGTGAATTTATATTTGTACACACCCAGTTTGAAGTGTTAGCAGAACACTCAGCTGGATTCATTCCTTCATTTATCGGCTGTAAATAGGGACTAAGTCAAGAGTAGCAAGTGTTGCAGAAGAATAATGAAGGATAAAGAGAGAGAAAAATCTATCTGATTTGGTAATAAATAGACCTGGTAGTTCACCAAATATATTTTCATGCTTCCTCCTCTGGACACATGGTAAGTTTGTATTTCCTCAATGGCCCCATTGATTAGATAGGGCCGTGCGACTGGTCCTGGCCAATGAGTTGGAGCAGAAGTGACATGTCATATTTCCGGGCCAGAAAATATAATTTGCTGGTGCAAAATTATGCAGAGTTCTCGTCTCCTTTGCCAAGGCAACCTGCTTCGAGTATGGGCTGCTTCATCAGCCTGGGTCTCAGAGTGAAGATGACCTGGCGCAGTGCCCCTGGTCCACCTCCAATATTGCAGTGGTCATCGACACAGCATGCATGAGAAGCAAAACCTTTGAGGTTTTAAGCAGCTGAGGTTTTGACTGAAATCAAGCCCATCCTGACTGAAAGAGGAAGATTTTTGGTAACCCTCAAGATTGCAGCTTCAGTATAGGGGAGGGGGAAACAAATTTTAAAAGTTTGCAGCTTCCCTAAGGAGGTGAGGACAAAGTCTGTCTTTCAAGGTGTTAAGTGATAGGATGGGAAAAACTGAAGTATTCAACAAGACCATGGTGATAATAATCTGGTTTTTAAAAGGTGGAGAGAATTCAGCAACTTTGAAGGTAACAGAAAAGAGAAATAGATTGTGAGAGCTGTTGTTGCTTTCATACAGGGAGGCAGTAAAAATAGAGAAAGAATATGGGAGGGAAAAAGATTAATAGAATAAGACTTCAAAAGATTTGGAAGAAAGTCAAGGGCTATTTTTAGAAAGAAGTATCATACTCCTTCCTAAGAAAGCAATAATGAAGGAAGAATTATTAATAATTAGCCTTAAGGAAATATTAACAGGGGAAGAGAAGAAACTGAAAGAGCTCATATCAGATGGTTTCAACCAGTCAATAGTGCCATCTTCCTATTCGAAGGCTAACACGTTTTAACAATATCCAGGTTTTATCTGTACTCATGAAATGCTAAATAAAAGCAAAGTCTTCTATAAAATTAATTTTCTCTTTAGTATATAATGAGTAACTACAATGTTCTGAACACAGTACTAGGCATGGTAAGGGAGACAGGCATCTAGGGCAGCATAGTAATCTCATCAGTAAACTTACTCTTTGAATAAGGAAAGAAAATTAATATATATTTAAAACTAGTGAATAGCAAAATAATTATGTATTACCTAGTGCTAAGGTATGAATTATATAGGACAGAATGACAATTAAGATCTACAAAACTCATAAAAAGTCTCTTTGAAGCAATAGAGTTTGAAGCTATGCAAGATTTGAATAGAGACACAGGAAAGTGGAAGAATTCAGAATGACCCTGGCCAAGCAGACAGTCCAGGATGAGCCTGGCACGCTCTTGGGAGGAGAAGATTGACTTGTCTGGTGTAGAGAATGTCTGTATGCATTCAGCCAGAATTCTTAGCTGTGTGCAACAGAAAACAACTCTGGCTAATTTAAGGATTTGGACAGCTCATAAAATCTTCAGGAGAAACATAAAGCCAGGTTTAGAGGCTAAGAATAGAGTCAATGACCAAAATCATAATGCGAGACTGGTCTGGTTCTTCTGTAGTCACTGATGGGCACAGACACCTCACTTAGCGTTGTTGACCCCCAAATCCTATCACTGATGCCTCTGGAAACTGGGTAGGGATTGCTGCTGCCACCGCACATTCACCTTGCTTTCTATGGGGTCCTTGTATCACTGTCTTATGACTCTAAGTCTAGAAGTATGTGCAAAGGGGAGAGTCTAGATCATGTGCTGTGACACATGGTGGCATTGCAACGGAGGCAGGAAAAGTGATTATCTGGTATCCACAGCCTCAACAGCAGGAGTGTAGCTCTGCTTCAGACGGGAATGGATTCCATTTAGATAAGAAGAGAGTTCCATTTATGGGTGACCAAAAGTCCACTCTAGTGTCTATGACAAATAGAAATAGTTACTGGAAAGTAGAGAAAAATAATAGAGAACCCTGAAATTCAAACTGAAAAATTTGGCTTTCTATTAAGAAAATTCAAAGTACTAAACATTTCATAACAGAATAAAGATATGAAATCAGGAACAGATTAGGTGATTTATAAATATTTGTTGAATAAATAATTATAGCAGTGAGCAAAACTAGATATATTAGAAAATGGATTAAAAGGATTAGAGACTGGAATACTAGGCTGCAGCAGTAATTGAGGCACAAAAGAGTGACACCTTGTATTGGGGAAGCAGGAACAGAGATTGCAGAGAAAAGCACCCATGGGAAAAATATTTCCAAGAGAAGATCAATAGGCACTAGTGACTTATTGAGTACAATCAATAAAAGAGTAAATAACCCCTGACATGTTTCCAAAATTTTGGGCACATGTCACTGAAGAAATTGAGATCAAGGCTGATTTGGTTGAATTTTCATTTTGAAGATTTTAAACTTTCTTCTGCCATCTTAATCTGCAGTTAAGACTACCTAGTAAATTTTCCATTGCAATTACTTAGTTTCCGGTTGTAGAGTTTCTCAGTCTGAACCCTAACTCCTAGGCTCAAGCGATCCTCCCACCTCAGCCTTATGAATAGCTAGGACTACAGGTGTGCATCCACCACACCCAGCCAATTTTATTTATTTATTTATTTATAGAGACAAGGTCTCACTACATTGCCCAGGCAGGTCTCAAATTCCTGGCCTCAAGCAATTCTCCCTCCTCAGCTTCCCAAAGTGCTGGAATTATAGGCATGAGCCATCAAACCCAGTCTGTTTGATCCTATTTTTATAGTTTAAAATTACTTGCTGATATTTCCTATCTGTTCTTATTAAGTTTATATCTTCCTTTCATTCTTTGAACACATTTAAAGTAGCTGATGTAAAGCATTTTTCTTCTATATTCAGCATATGGGCCATTTGGGGATTGGCTCTTATTAAATTTTTTTTGTGATTTCAGACCACATTTTCCTGTCTTTCTAAAGTGTATAATAACTTTTTTACACTGAATATTATGAATAAATCATTGTACAGACTCTGGATTTTGTTATCTTCCTTTGAGAAACTGACCCGTTTTTTAAGGCAGCTCAATTACTTGATGATCACCTTGAGCATATATATATGCTTGGTTTTATCCTCTGTTAGGGAGAATCTATGTGGGAAGTGCAAGGTGTTTTCCAAGTCCCTTTAACTTGGCAGAATTCAACTTCCAAGCTCTGCCTTTCTGATCTTGTCAGGGCTTGGTCATAGGCTTTGCTATGCCAATCTCGCATTGCCTATAGTCCAAAGCCTGGAAAGCATTGCCATGTGCATTTTGTCCAGTTTCATGGTTGGTTGTGGCATGAGACTAGCCTTGTACCAGGCCTTACTCAAGGAAGCGTCTAGTGTCTTAGCCGGATTTCAACAAATATTAGTGAGATGTTAACAAGATTTCTTCACTATAGCTGTGGAATTCCAATGTCCCCAGCACTAGTATCTCTGTTCCACACTCAATCCCATTGCCTCAAGCCTCAGTTCTCTGATAAGCCTTGAATAGCCTCACGTAGCACCTATGCGGCTGAGTCCTCAGCCAGCCCTGGAGAGGAACCACCATAACAACTTCTGGGATTTCCTTTCTACACAGCTCTTTCCTCCCCAGTATCCACATATCCCTGCTGTCCTGAACTCTAATCTCTGTGTTTTCAGCAGAGGATCACCAGCTCCCTGGGCTGTGGTTGGGAAATGTTTCCCAGGCAGACATCCAGGTATATCACAGGGCTCACCTTGCGAGTTTGCCTTCTTTCAAGGATCACAGTCTTGCACTGCCGTGTGTGTTTTGTCCAGTTGCATGGTTGTTTATGGTGTGAGACTAGCCTTGTACCAGTAACTTCATCATAGCCAGAAGCAAAAGACAGAGGACATTAAGCATAAGGAGAAGCGGAAACAACAAAGTGAAAATTCAATAGACATCTGGCATCTGCTTTTACTCAGGCCCTTATCCTGAGGCCAGCCAGTCCCCTCATTCCTCAGGGAGCCCTAAGTGCTGGCTTCAGCCAAGCCCCTTTCTCTGGCATTTGTCCAGCCTGTTTGTGGGTTTGACTTTCAACCTCTTTTCTCAAACCTCCAAGTTCATTTTTACTGAACAAGGAGGAGATGGCAGGGGGCTTCTCTCTCTAGCTCTGAATTTTTGGCAGCCCTGAGACAAGGAGATTTGACATTGAATTTTAAGAAGAAATGTCTTCACCTTCCTCCACTTCTCACTGGCCTGTCCACATAGAAAGAGAAGTGACATAATTTGTGGCTCAGCCTGAAAGAAGAGCTGTTCTAGGCAGGTGGCCTATCCTCTGGCCCCTGTGCTCTCGCCTTCAGCCTGCTCCTGGCCTTCTGCCCCCAAGAGATGCAGGGGTCGGCGGGTGCCCAATTGCTCCATCTGTCATAGGCTAAGTCAGTCTGATTCACTGGGAGAAAAAGCAGGAAGCTCCTTAAGCCTTGGGCATAAGGCACATTTCAAATTCATTTCTACTAATAAAATGAACCCAGAGTAGAAAAGTGTGTGATTAATTGGCTCCCTCAAGCTCCAACAATGCCCTGGCTTAGGCCCTGCTCCTTATTTTGGTGACTTACTTAGATAGTTTCCCCTGACTTTAAAGCTCAGCTCTTGACATTAACATGCTTTCTCGGTTTTATCAAACCTAACTCTGTAAGAGAGTCCCTCTGCCAGCTCCAGCCCTTTGGGACATATGCCAGTCCTCAGTTCTCCTTCCCTGTTTCTGACTGAAGGTATGAGATTAGAATTCCAAAGGAAAATATCATTTTCGTCTCTTAAATAATCTTTGTTTGGTGCTTATATTTGGCCGTTGATTCAATGCACCATATGAATCGTACCAAGAACAAAGAATCAATCCCCACACGGACTAGTTAATTTATCTTTGTTTCCTTTGTGACTTTGGCTAACTTCCTCACTCTCCTAGTTCTCTATCCAAGTGGAACCTAAGGAGAGAGCACAGATGATTATTGGAACTCCAGGACCTTTAGTGGGACAATGTCCTGAGTCATGCTGAGCTACTAGTCAGTAGCATTCTTTATGTGTAGCAAGGACACATTATCGCTGCATACGTTATCAACTGAAAGTTCCTCAAAACCAAAGAAATTTCCTTCTGTGACATTAGACATGTGGATATAAAAGGTGAAATGTTGGAAGAAAGTACAATATAAATTCTTTTTGTCCTCAGAGAATTCATGTCTATAATTATGAATTATTTATTATTATTAACATCATAAAAATTTCACTCAGCAAGTATTATAGGCAACATATTATGCGAGGTACCACAATGGAGAATGAATACCCTCAAGGAAAATACAAAGTAGTCGAGAAGGCAGGACACATTCATATTAAAATACTGCCAACTGTGCAACATAGTACATAAGAAGTATCAAAATAAATGGTGCAGGGAATATGACAGGAAAAGAAGAGAAATTACTGTGTCCTGAAGGCTATCCCTCTTCGGTTTCACATCGGGCATTGGGATCTGAGTTGAGCTTTATGGTTTAAATAGAATTTAATCAATTGAATCATATGAAATGTCATTTTTATAGGTCAAAATGTTGAATATCAGCAAAATGTTGATGGTCAACAAACGGTCTAACCCAATGGCTAGCCATATGGCCCAACCCAATGGCTAAGTAAGTCTCTTCTGTACATAAAAAAGAAAGCATGAACTCTGTAGCAATGGGCCACATTGGAAGTAGAAATGTGTACACCGGGTTCCAATGCCTGGCACAAAGTAGGCTATTTAATTAAAATTTCTGCAAAGTGAAGTTGCATAGCACTCTCTGTTTTCACTTATTTAGTTAAAAAGGAAATAAATGTGTGGACCATCACCAAAGAGGTAACTACTTTGAGTCAGGAGCCACACATTTGTTATTTAATCCTTACAACGATCCTGTAAGATATGTATTTCCTTGTTTTTTACATGTAGAAACTGATGGTCAAAAAGAACCTTGACAGGTCACACGGTTGCAAGGAGGAGAGTCAGAATGCAAAGAAATCTGATGCCTTTATTGTTTCCTGTCCCAGTGTCCATACTGGAAGAGAAAGCTAATCCTTGCCTCCCTGAAAAAATAATTAAGTGGTTGATTGATATTTTAAGATATCTTTAAGGCAATGCAAATTTTTCCTAATTTAGTACACTCAAAATCCTGTAGATCCTATACTGTATGTGCATGGGGAATGACATTGTCCATATCTATTTAGTATTTTTTATTAGTCCTTAGAGAAAAAAATAAAGATTAAGATGAGTACCATAGCTTTCTTACATGCTACAATGTTCAAGAGGAAGACTATTTTTAGTTTACATTTTTTAAAAGAATTCTCAGATTATTTCCAACTGGGTTCTCTATCCATGTGATGTCTATCTAGACAAACAATCGTGCCCTCTGCAATTCTTCATGTGTCCTTGATTGCAGTATTAGATATTCAAGAGGAGGATTTCAAACACATCAAAACTATTTCACAAAATTCCCTATGCACAAGGTTCCTATGTTGTACATTGGTTTATATTTTTCCTAGAGCTAGGTTAAATGTCTTCTAACCAATTATGAGAAATTAGATTCTTCTCATCATGTTATATTTGCAATTCAACTTGAAGACACAGAAGAGCAACTAAACGTTTAGAACTTTTTTCCTTTTTTAATTAAGTTTCTTTTTCATTAGTCTTCTGATTGTTTCCAGAAATCTAAGATGTTTTTTAAAAAAAACCTCATTTATACCAAGTAGTACCAAGTGATATTAAGTAGTACCAAGATATTAAGTAGTACCAAGTAATATTAAGTATTGGAAACCTACTCTCTAGAACATAATACTGTAAAATAGATGGTACAGTAAGCTAATTTAGGATTAAGGAAGTAGAAATCAAAACTACATTTTTAACACTGTTATAAAATAATTTAAAACTGCTGTCCCCTAGAGGTATAATCCATTCCTTTGAGATCTCAGAGCATTTCAAATTACACACATACAGGATAGAGACCATTGCCTCATTTTTTCCAAATGTTCTGCATATATTGATGACTACTTGAACTGATGATATAGATGATTTTTTTTCTCCACAAAAAGAATTCTGAAACCAACTATCTTCTGATAGACAAATTATTGTCTCACTGCATCTGGAAACCTATTGAATAATCACTGTTTCACAGCATGTGAAAACCTTGTTAATTGCTCATCTTGCTCACCATTGGTGAGCCTTGAAATATAAACCACACAAACTTTTAAATACACTCATTTATGCAACATAGTTGTTCTTACACAATTCCTTAGAAATTAACACTCACAGCCTCTACTTCCTCACTACCCATTCATTCTTCAATCCAACACCATCTGGCTCCATTTCCCATACACTCTTCTAACACCAATAGTCTCCTTATTGTCGCCTCTGATGGACTTTACTCAGAACACATCCTTTTAAAATTTCTCAACCTCATTTGGTACAACTGATTCCTTCCTGCTTCTTCACCTCTCTTCTTCTTTGGCTTGGATAAAATTTTACTGTCCTTGTTCTTTTGTGTTTCATTTGTATCTTTTCTTTCTCCCCTAACCTGCTAAACATATCCTATCAGAGCGTCAGATTTCCCTACATCCAGAATGACACCAAATCTGTCTCAAGCCCAAAACACTCTCTTAATCTCCAGACCCAAAATTTAGATGTCCACCCCATGTCTCCACCAATCTGTTCCTTCAGATCCTTGGACTCAATATTTTCCTGGTGGGAATCTCTTCAGATCCTCATTCCACATAATCTGTTTCTATTAATGAAAGACTAATCTTCTGGTCAACCTGACACAAAACTTTGGAGTTGTTTATTAAATAATTCTTCCTTTTCCCTTGACTCATACTTCAAATCAGTCAAGCCAGCAACATATTTCAAATCTCTAACTTCTTTTCTGATCTAGTTTCTAACATATAGTCGTTAACAAGGGTTATTTTCTGATTTTATTTTAGTGACTTGTGTAATACCTTTTCTTTTTTCAAAACTATATGCTCCAAAAAGGAAGGGACTGTATTTTATGCATTCAGGAAAATCCTTCAGCTGCACCGTTAAATGCTGGAAGGGTAGGAGATGGTAGGCTCCAGAATTTTCTATAAAGAAGGGGTTTGGAGGTGGAAATCTGGCTGTGGAGGAAGGGAAGGCGTCAGAGACTTTGTCTGGAGCAGCGTTGCATGGTTAGCACACTGTTTTCGTTTGGGCTACCTAGGTGGCTTCGGGATTCTCAGGGAGATTTTGAGGGCTATAAAAACCCCAACAATCTCTTAGCACTGCCTCAGCTGGTCAGCACATGCCCAAAAGTAAATCTTGTTAAAGGAAGATCAGGGATATATCCAATTCTAGAGATGATGAAAAGAGCCCTTTACATGTCCCTAGAGGAATAACCAGTCCCGTTGAGCTCAGCTCAAAGGGACGCCGAGAAGTCTCTCCTTGTCTCTTTCTCCTTTTGTCTCTCCATCCCATGGTTTTCTTACTCACTTGCCCTCTTCTCCCTAAGTCCCCTTCTCAATCCTATCAGCTTATGTCTGTGAGGAGAAAGAGAGACGAAGGGAAATGGCCTCTTTTTGCCTAGAACCAGACTAAACATCTCATCTGAATGCATAGTTCTGCTGCGTTGTTCCAAAAAACCTCAGTCTCTTTTCTCCATTTTACCATTTTCTACTACCCAGATTTGGAATAAGCCAGTGCCCCAGGAAGAGAGAGTAAGCACTTCACCCAGGAGGAAGTGAGGATTTTAAAAACCCATCCTGCAATGCACATAGTCCCACAAAATTCAACACAGTGACCAGCGTAAAGAAATACTTGGTAAGTAAACTAACAAATACGTTCTCTGTAAAGATCCACAGATGCAACGGAAGTAGTCTAAAAATCAAACATACTAAATTCTAATTAATGTGTAATGACTTTATAAAATACAATAGAAGAATTTAATCTTTTTTTTTCCTTGAGTTAATGGGGCCTCCCTAATGAATCTAAGTTGGTAATGAATTTGGCTCGGCTCTAGTAAAAGCAATGAAGCATTTCTATCAAATCAGCATTCAGAGTATGTGTCCATTGATTTCAGCATAGTGCTTAATGTGTGAACTACCAAAACATGGTTATTTACAACCCAGCACTTAAAGATCCCATACTTGAAAAGATTAAGAAAAATGCTGATGTTACGGAGCTATCCCAAAAATATAGAGTTCTAAATGTCATAATAGGAGGTGAAGGCTTACATTAAGCCAAGCATTCTTGTAAGCCATGTTCTGTATTTCCACTAAATGAACCAACTTGGATAAATGTTAGATAGCTGAGATTGGATATGTTTGGTTGGCAACACCCATTCGTCTGCAGTCCAGCATCAGCAACCATTTGCAGGAGCCAGATGGAAAATGGGGATACAGAAAAGAACAGTTTTATGTGTGGATTCCTGGGTCCAGAGAAGAACAAACGCAGAGGATGGTAGTATCTAGTCAGTATCTAGTTCATTCAACAGCCTGCCCCAGCCGCCCAGTCTGCACTGTCACATAGAGAAGAGCTACAGAGAAAGGCTGAAGTGGCTGTTCACACAAGGAACTTCATGAGATTGGCAATGTTCGAGGCAGAGCTGAAGAAAGAATATTTTATCATTTCTGCAAAGATAGCATGGCTCCAGTGTTGCAGTAAAAGTGGAGAGGAATCCAGTAGCCTTTGGCAATTTGGAGATTGTGCAGCTTGGGGAGCATTATAAAAAAAAAAAAAAAGTATGCTGGGTAGAGAAGCAGCATTTTCATAGAAACTACTCTAAAACAGCTTGCAGCCAGCAGCTCTCAAAATCTGATTTTGTGAACACTCCGCAGGACATGGCTGGGGAGTTTTAGAGATTGTGCAGGTGGGAATCAACCACTTATAATGACAAAACAGTGGTATAAGCTACCATGGCCTCATTTGTAACCAAAGCCACTGAAATTTGGGGATATTTGGAATATAGTCATGAATACGTAAATCAATGTCCTTTCAATTCAAGTTAACCATTCTAATTTGTGGGGGTGCATGATTTCACTAGATTCTGAAGTTTTCAGGTATTTGGACATCAGATTGTTACCTTTAATTTACCTTTAATTGCCTTTAATTATTACCAACTTTCCCTTTTCTTGATTATTTTCTCATCCTATCAAAATAGAAAATAGCAATATACATTTATTGAGTTTTCTTTTTGAGAAACTAAATTAAGCAGCATGGAAGAACAAAAAAAGAAATAAACAGTGTTCCCTTAATGAACACATAACTTATTTGGGGATATGAGATGACATAGAAAGGACAATTAAGAAACAGGTCAAGAATATATCTTTACATGGAACATAGAGCACTTCTGGAAGAATACACAAGGACAGTGGTCCTTTGCAGAGAAGGACTTTAAGACAGGGGTGAGTGGAAAACCTTCTTTACATTCTTAGCCATTTGGGCAATTTAAACTTTTTTGCCATGTGTTGTATTATTCCTTTAAGAAGAAAATGATTGTGTTGTATTTTTCTAAAGGAAGTACAGAACAGAACTGTAACAACCTAGTTATAACCTGAAAAGAAGCATAGATCTTTGGAGTCAGACAAACTTGGCATTGCTAACTGACCTAAGCCAATTAAACCTTTCAGAATTGTTTGATTCTTTTTGGTAAATGTCTGTGATCTCTGGCACTTAATAGTAAATGAAAACTCTATCCACAGCCCTACCAATAAATAGGTAGGATGTTATAATAAAAGCAAATCTCAGACCAAATATTGTGGCACATACACATTTTTATTAGTAAGCAGGCACTAAAAAAAAATGCAACCTTTGAGCTTGGTGCAGTCATTTAGGTACTCAAACATCTACCTTGCAAGAATGGCAGATGTGGGAATATTTTGGCAACAGAATCAGCTAATCTTCCACTTGGATCAGACAATAGAATCTTCCATTAGGTGGTAGAATGCTGGATCAAATGGAATCCTTGGCCTAAATTCTTCTTCAAAGAGTTCTAGGCTGATGGGCTCCCTGATTCTTATTAATATGTAATATTATGATATAATATTGTTATACAACATTTATAGAGGTGTCTGTATGTTACTTCTAGTCAATAAACATATCTTAAATACCACTTATTCATCCATAAACAATAATTTCTAACAGAAGGAGCACCATATAAAGAATATAAGCTCTGCAGTAAGACTGTCTGAGTTCAATCTGATTGTATCATTTACTTGCCACATAATCTTGAGCAAGGTATTTAAACTCTGTGTCTCTTGTCTCTCATCAGTAGAACAGGAATGGAAGGGTTACCATGAAAATTAAATGAGATGATATTTGCAAAATGCTTAGATCAATGTCTGGCAAATATTAAGTGCTCTATTAGTACTTGTTAACCATATCAAACTAGCAACTTTTGTGATAATTAATGAACTCTCTAGTGAAGACTCTGCTAGTAATATCAGGCTTTCTTACAGCCGTGGAAAATGTACATAGTAACCTCTTGTGGAACAAAGGGAAGGTATGATCATGGTTCATCATAAAATTTTAGGGTTTCCTAAGCTTAGTCTTCCTCTCCTGTAATATAGCCCACTGCACGTGCAGGGGTTATCTAGACCTCTTTGTGTCACTCCATGGTAACTATGGTTTGGAGAACTGGTGAAAAATGCTGACACTCTGGTTACTGCTATTGCTGTGAGTAATGAACTGTCCTTCATCTCTGATGGAGAGACTTGTGTCTTCTGCCAGCATCCATGAAACTGTAGCAAGGGAACCTTTTAACTTGCAAGAAGAGTAAAATCTCAGCCCTTCACATTCTTGACAATATTAAGGGTGTATTATAAGCAAATTTATGCCAATAAATTAGAAAACTTAGATGAAAACAACAAATTTCTTGAAAGACACAACCTACCAAATCTCTTCATGACATTGGGGAAGGCAAATTTCCTTAGGTAGGACATAAAAAAACTGTAGCCATAAGAGGAAAATAAATAAATTAGACTTCAACAAAATTATAGTTTTTGCTATTTGAAAAACATCATTAACAAAATGAAAAGGCCAGCCACAGACTGTGAGAAAATGTTCATAATTGATATATTGCACAAAGTACTTGTACCCAGAATATATAAAGAATACTTCCAGCTCAACATAAAATTAAATAACTTAATTTTTAAAATAGGCTGAATATTTAAACAAAAACTTCTCAAAAGAAGATGCAGAAATGGCCAAGAAGTACATGAAAATATTCCCTACATCATTAGCCATGAGGGAAATGAAAAACAAAGCCACAATGAACTATAATTACATTTCCCTACAATGGCTAAAATTGAAAAGACTGACAATACCAAGTGTTGACAAAGATACAAAGCAACAAGAACTTTGATATATTTCTGATGGAGATGTGAAATGGTATGCTCACTTTGGAAAACACTTTGGTAGTTTCTTATGAAGCTAAATGTATGCTTAGCATGTGACCCAGAATTTCTCCTCATAGATATTAATATTTTCCCAAGAGAAATAAAAATGTATATGAACACAAAAACTTCTACAGAATTTTTCGTAGCAGCTTGATTCAAAATAGCCAAAACATGAAACCAAAAAAAATCAAAAGGTGAATGGGTAAACAAACTGTGCTAGATTCATACAATGGAATATTATTTTGCATTAAAAGGAAAGAACTCCTAATGCACATACAACATGAATGAATCTCAAAACCATAATGCTGAGCAAAAGAAGCCAGAAACCAAAGTGAACATGCTGTATGGTGCCATTAATACAAAATTTTGGAATAAGCAAAACTGATCTATAGTAACAGAAATCAGATCATTGAGCCTGTGAATGGAGGGGATTGACTACACAGAGGCATGGGAAAAGTTTTTAGGGTTATACAAATATTCTATACCTTGTTTGGGGTGATAATTATAGGGAGATTATATATACACATGTACGCACACAGGCACTCACACACATATACATATATGTCAAAGCTCATCAAACTGTGCTCTTCAAATTGGTGCATTTTATTTTATATAAATTATACCTACTGTGATTTTTCTTTAAAATCATGATCACTCTCACTAGCTATAAAAGATTCAGTGGGTTTTAACTCACTGAACCTTTATCTTAAAAATATGAATAATACTCTTTCCTGTACTGGCAAGAGAATTATATTAAATAATTCATATAGACCATTTAGCACAATGCCTGCTCATAGCAATAATAATAATAATGTAAACTAAATAATTGCTGAGAAGGTTAAGAGCAGTATGGATGGTGTTATCCATTAAGTTTCCCTGGGGAGGTGATTTCTGAGATAACCCCATTAAAAAAACATGAATTATTAGGGAGAACATTTCATATAAGAAATGTCAGACAAAACCACTGAGGTACCATTACTAAGATGAGTACAGTCATGGGTACCATCAGGTATATTTGGCTAGGTCAGAGAGGCTATGCCTAATTGCAATGAAAATCGAGAATGAGGTTACAGAGGGAAAGAAGAAGAAAGAAGGAAAAACTAGGCTAGGAGATAACAGGACACATTAGAACCAAGTAGAGAAACGACACACAGAGATTGGTGTTTGGAGTTGGCTATTCTGAAAATGATACGTAAAATGAATAGAAGCAGGTGTGGCTTGAGACAAAGAAAGAAAGTAGAAACTTATCCCTCTGCCATGCAAGAGGAAATGGATTTAAATGAGAAAAGAGAAAAAAAGAAGAGAATGCAAGAGACATTGTGAGAGAATATTTTCAGAAATTGAACTTACTTAGAAGCAAAAAAAAAAAAAAGTTGCAAACAACTTCAACAACTGAAATCGGAAAACAGGTTATCTCTAGTACAAATGCTCAAGTACCCAATACGTGCAGGAGGAGAACGGAAAGAAAACTCGAGAGAAAGTATTTTAGAAGAAAAACAGAAGAGATGTTAGAGATGATAGTCATTAGTGCTTGTATTAGTTTACTGGAGCTGCTGTGGCAAAGTATTGCCAGAAACTGGGTGGCTCAAACAACAAGAATTTATTGTCTCATAGTTCTGGAGGCTGCAGGTCTGCACATGATGAAGGTGTCAGCAGGGTCAGTTCCGTCTAAGGACTGTGAGGGGGAATGTGTCCCATGCATCTCTTTTAGTTTCTGGTGGCATGCCAGCCATCTGGCATTCTGTGGCTTCTGCTTGCATCGCCCTGACCGCTGCCTTTCTCTTCACGTGGTTCTCTTCCTGTGTGCGCATCTGTGTCCAAATTTCTCCTATTTATAAGGATACCAGTCCTGTTGGATTAGCGGCCCACCTCAATTCAGTATGACCTCATCTTAACTAATTATATCTGCAACAACCGTATTTCCAAATAAGGTCACATTCTGAGGTACTGAGGGTTAAGACTTCAACATATGAATTTGGGAGAGACACAACTCAATCCATAATAATGCTGTTCAAATATTTCTAGCTCTTCCCCTTCTGGACTGGATCGTACCTCCTCACCCTCTTTGAAGTTATATGTAGCCATATAACTTGCTTTGGGTCAATAAAATGTGAAAGAAAGTGACGGATACCATTTCCAGCTGAAGTGTTAAAGGCCAGCACATGATTCACCACATCTCTTCCTTCTGCCTGAGGTCACTGTGAAGGCACAAGTCAACATAAACCCTCCACCAGCCCGTGTCACTAAGGGACTGCAACGAGCAGAGCCCCCCTTCTGATTTGCATGGAGAATGCAGCAAGAGCAGGAAATACACTTTTGTTGCATTCAGCTAATTAAATTTTGGAGTTGTTTGTTACTCTTGCAAGAAACCTCGCCTATCCTAACACAGAGATGACTGTGCTTTTTCTCAAACATTAGTGATTAGGGAAGTGACCATCGGCGAGTCAGCCAGCACTTTATATTTCAAGAAAAAAGACTAAAAAACAAATGAGACCAAAAGAACTTTAATTTTACCACTCACCTTTGAAGAGCAATAGGGCAGATTGTTCCTTTGGTGGGCCCCCAGTGAACTATACCTCCCTGGATAGACCCTTCTGACCTTGACTTTGGGATTGGCCACTGGACTGGCTTTGGCCAATGGTACGTTAGTAGGCATGATGAAAATAGAGGCTTGCACACTGGGGATTGTCCTCTTGCAATGCTTGTTCTTGGGACACTCCCTCTCAGAACTCAGTGACCATGCCATAGAAGCTCAGCCTAGCCATGTAGAGAGGCCACATGGAAGGCCATCAGGACCCTGGCTGACAGTCGCAATTGAGTTCCAGCAAGCACCAACTTCAGCCATCTGAGCGAGCTTTCTTGGAACTGGATCCGTCAGCCACAATTAAGCTGCCAAAACTGATGCCATGGGGGCAGAAATGAACTGACCCATCAAGCTCTGTTCAAATTGCAGATTTAAAGCAAATAAATTACTGTTGCTATTTTAAGATACTAAGTGTTTGGGTTTTTTTTTTTTTTAATGCAGCAATGGATAACCAAAGCAATCAATAAATGCTTTTTATGATAATTAGGTGAAAAATAATAAGAAATCATTTTGTGTATTAATAGTTCCTGGTTATTCAGTAAAAAGGATTCCTTAGTGTGATAGGGCCAAGATCATGAGCTCTGAAACAAGACATATTTAGGTGAAAACTCTAACCTTGTCACTTACTATCTGGGCAACCATGGACAAAAACCCAACCTGTGAACCACAGTTTCTTCATTCATACAATAAGCATAGAAAGAACTTACCTCTCAGGCTTATTGTGAAGATTAAAGACAACGATTTCACATGAAGTACTTGAAACATAGTCTGCACTCGATAAATGGTAATAGCAATTTTTATTATCATTTTGTTATAATCACTAATCACTCATCAAACGTTTATGGCACATCAGCAGTGTGACAAGCACATGCTGGGTGGTGGGAATACAAAGACACACCTCTCCCAGCACTGTACTTTCAGGGATCTGATAGTCTGCCGATTGTATGAAGTTCAGCGGAGGAAAGCTACACGTTTTGTGGGAAAGCCTAATAAGGAAACCTGTTTGAGATGAATGATCTGGGTTGGTTTCTCTGATAAACATTTAAACTTAGTCCCAAAGGATAAGGAGGTATTATCCAGGTGAAGAATGCTGGAACGAATGGTATGGACAGAAGGAACGATGATGCATAGAGATTTGCACATTCAAAGAGCTGAAAGAAGGCTGCTGTGGCTTGGACCTGGTCAACAAGTGGGAATGTCATATAATAGGGGCTGAGAGACAAGCCTCGTGTTTTTATTAATAGCTAACCCAGAGCCCATGTCCTGAGAGGCTGGGCATACAGTAGGATGGCCCTGGTGTTACCAATCACCAACCATGTGTAAATACTACCTAGGAAGTAAAGGTTAATGACCCATGAAGCAATAATTTCCAAAGGCTGGCCCACAGGTTGGCGTCATGCTGCAAATAATAAGTTTTAGTGCTTAGAGGTCAGATAAACACAATGTACAGAGATCTCAGTAAAGACAAACATATTAGGTTTTCAATTTTTCAATTATGTCCTTACAGGAAATAACTATTTTTCATGAAATAATAGTGATGATAGTTGGTTTTTATTTTCAATATCCTTCCTTAGAAAAAACAAAAGATAGCTACTCAATTGTACCCCAAACGTAGCTATTTTCACCTGACTCTGGGGTATCTCTTTATATTCTGTGAAATCCACACCTCCAGAAACAATTGCCTCAAAAGGTAATAGTGTCTAGATTCATTCTCATGTTAAATATTTGGCTATTTTGAAAGGGGCAACAGTGTAGAACACCCAGTCGAGAGAAGTGGAATCTCCTGCATCCTTGAGCTGAAACTGTTGAATCTTTATTTGAAATTTTTGCTTATAAAAGATAAGCATATCAGGGATTATAGATTCATATTCATATTCACACACATATAATATTCTTTATGTAGGCAATGCATTGAGGAAACAGCACTTTAATTTTTCCATGAAATATGAATGCCATACTCATGCATAATTTATGCAACATAAAACCACCAGACCATGTACTTTTGTTGTTTAATTATGATCCCTTGCTTCTTTCTGATGAGCGCCATTAATCAGTCCAATCAGTGTCTGAAATGTCCTATTTCTATCTACAAACAAACACCTAAATGGAAGTGTTAAAATAAATTTAATTGAAATACGCTTTTGTACAAAGCTTTTCTCAGCCTAAGTGTAATAAAAGGAGTTTAGAAGCAAATAAATGATTGGCACAAGCAAGAATTATTTTGTTCAAGATTTTTAGAGATACATGGAAAAGGATATTTTCAAGCACCTTGACCTTTTGCTCAAGCAAAACCTTCTGCTGTTTAATTAGTTTGTGGTTCTTTTTTTAAAGAAAACCTCTGAAGTTGCTTTTTTAATACTGATAAATTTAGAAGGGATCTTCATGCTTTCATTTGATTGTGCATTAGGGTATTCTGCCCTGTGGATATCTAAAGGCTAGAACAACTTCTCAATGTTTTCACATTTTCTAACTCCCCTAAAGCAGCTCCATGTTTTCAAAGAGAAATAAATTAGACTAAGACAGGCTGCAAGCATTAAGGATTGGATTTTGTTTTCTCTTTACAAACGTTATTCTGCAGCTGCTCCACTGCATCACCATAACAACATAGGTCTGTGCAACATTTTCAAATGGCTTGAAAGGACATTCTCCCCACAGAGGCTACAAACATTGCTACGGTAACCATACCATTAGTTTCCTTAAAAGTAGATTGAAAACCTGATTTGAGCTCTGCTGCTATCACACCCAGAAGCAGCCTCGTCATTTGTTAGGATGCACCACTGTCTCCTCTCTAGGAGCAGAAGAAGCTCAGTCAGAGGCTTCTCCAAACCATGTCCATGACCTTCTTCGACCCATCCGTCACCACGTGCTCTCAATTACGTCCTGACTCTGTAATCCCTCTGCATTGTAGTACTGTGCTTGCTTCCGGGTTGCTTTGCAAATATCATCTGGTAATTTCATCCATAAATATGTTTCAAATGCCCACACAGCTTATAACTATTACTACTACTGCTCCTTATTGCCTGGTACTTTTATTCACTTTATATCCTTAATAAATATCGGCAGGACAAATGGATAGAGAGCAGTGATTAATATGGTAGCATGAATTTTAAGTTTGAACAAAGTCTGAGTCCTAGCTCTGTAACCGATTAGCTATGAAACTTTGGACAAGTTATTTAAACTCTATCTCCGGTTCTTCATCTGTAAACCGGGAATGTCAGTATCTATTTTATATGTTTCTCATAAAGGTAAAATGTTAGTATCACGGCAGGCTGAGTGCCTAACATGTAATAAAGGTCTAATAGATGTTTGTTGGTGTAATCATTGTTCATTCCACTCATTTAACAACTATTTACCGAGTGCTTAGTATGTTCTTGGAATGTTCTAAAGGTTGAATAATGAGTGGTGAAAAACATGATCTTTACATTTAATGGAGTTTCCACTCTGGTAGGGGAGACAAAAAATAAACAAATAAATCAATATATGGTCATGAATAGTGATAAAGGCTAAGACAGAGACAAGGTGCTATGATAGAGAACACTAGAGAAAGGGGAACCAACTTGAGATGGTGTAATGAGGAAAGGCCTCCTTGGAAAGGTCATCTTTAAATGGCAATGAGGACAAAGCCCTGTGAAGGTGGGAGAAAGCAGGGCGCAGAGCTTGAGCAAAAAGAACTCAGCAAATCCACAGCACGGAAGAGCCCCGCAGGTCTGGAGCAATGCTCAGTAAGAAGTGCTGCCAAGGCTGAAAGAGCTTCAGAAGCCAGAACATTCAGTCTTGTAGGACAGGGGAGAAAGTTTGGATTTTCCTCTAAGTTCGGTGGGAAACCATGGAGGGGTTTTGAGGAGTGGAGTGTCGTGATTTGATTTCTGTTTTTAGGAAATGACTTTGGCCATTGTGTGATCATTTGGAAAAATACAAAAATAGATGAGTTAGGAAGCTATTGCAATAATGCAGGCAGGAGATGATGGTGACTTGGGACCTAGTGGCAGGGGTGCTGGAGAGAAGGAAGGATTTGAAATATAACAGAAAGATAGAAAAAACAAATCTCACCACGATATTGCCTGGGGGAGGGAGGTGGCGTAGTTGACAGGAACTTACTCCTGGGCACATTCACTCCTGGAACTATCGCCAGTCAGCCTGTAGGCTCCCCAAAAGGGGACATGACAGAGTAATAATTTTTATATACTAACATTAAATATTGTCCTATAAACATTCAGTTACTCTCTAGTAACCTTCTTTCTGTCTCAGAAACTTACTCAACATATTTCCCTATTTACAATCCTATTCCCCAAAAGCAAAAATGCTTCATCATTGAGAAAACTTCAGTTTTAGCACAAAGCTGAAATACTAGTAACACGTGAAGTCTTGTTTTAATCCCGTCTAATGCAACATAAATTACCGAACCTCCTTACATGAAATTTATCTTTTGGCTTACCTGGGAGCTTCATGGATTCTCACATAACTTACAACAGTTTCCTTTCAAGGTTAATTTTTTCATTACATATACATATGTCCCTGTGCTCATTCCCTTATAAACAATACCAACAGATGGCACAGAATATTTGGTTGTATAACAATTAAGCCTGAATTTGGTGAGAACTCCAAGATTAAGGGCTATTCTTAGAAAAAAACAAGTAATTCATTGACAGGACTTTAAAGCTTCTAATGATCTATACCAAAGAAACACCTAAAGAAGGTGAGCATTATGACTTGCAGATCAGAATTTAAAACCATACATACCTGAAATAAGAATCTATGTGTATTTTATTCACAGATACTATTATGTCTTAGCAGCATGGAAGAGTATGAGTGACTCCATCTTTCTCTCTGTTGGGGAGTAGATTCTGCAACTAATCTCAGCCACTATTTTATGCATATTCCATCAAAATGCAGGCTGCAAAGGTATACAATGTGTTCTGAACATTTAAACGTCTTTGTGGAATTTCCCAACAAGTAGGAGCAATGCAATTCTGTTGTTCCTACTATGTGCAAAAGATAGAAGAGGATATTTAAGAAATTATCATAGAGAAATTCCAATATTTAGAAGCCCAGCATGACACGCAATTTGAAAATAACCGAAGATCCAACTCATCCTATTTGTTGTGGTCCCAGAATTACCTTTTTAAAGGAAATTTTATATCCAAAATCAGAAAACTGAGCCTTGAAGGAATTAAACCCAGATTAGGCAACTTTGATAGCAGAGAAAGTGAGCAAAAATGCTAAGGACAGCATAGCATGATGCCTGGAAAGACAAGATGTGGGTGTGGACCCAGACTAGGGAGACCAATAGAATGATAAAGCATCTGGAAGATATGTAATGGGAGAATTCCAAGGAAAAGTTTTATTCAATAACTAAAATGGAATCTTCCATTTACTGAGCATATGCCAAAGGCCAGGCACTGTACTAGATACTTTATGAATTTTATCTCTATTTCATGTAATAACTCTACAAGATAGGTCTTAGTACTCTCATTTTATAGATAAGGAGACAAATCTTTGAGAGACGATAGACCATGCTTAAGGTGCCTGAGCTAGTAACTGGTAGAGCCAGGATTCGATTTCCTATCTATCCCTCTCTAAAGACCAAGGCTGCCTGATAGGGCCGTTCAACCTACACAATTATATACAATGGTACCACTAAAGCCCATCTGTTTCCACAAAAACACATTTCCCAAAGTTTGATTAGGATCTAAGCACGGAAATTTAGAAGCCCTAAGTCCTAAGCATTTTGTACCAAAGGAAGATCATATTGACACATTTTCAGAAACATGGCAGAGTAGTCAAGTTCAGGGAAACTCTGACAGGAAGACCAAAGTGACATGTGACAGTTAGATTCTGGGTGACCTATTTTGTGCAAAAGTACCAGAGAGTCTGAAAGAAGAAATGTAGAACTACAAATAGTATAGTTCTTTACGAAGAGTGTGGCAGATACTGGTAATTGTCATTTAATATCTATTAATATTACCTGCTTCTTTCCTTTAGTAGTACCACGTGCCTGAGTTTTAGCTGGATTTAGCTGTTCAGCTAGACAGTACACTTCCCAGGCCCCTCTGCAGCTAGGTTCCAACCAATGGAACTTCTGGTTAATTTCTGTCAAATTAAAATCATATCTGGACTTTATGCAAAAGGACCTTGGGAAAGTGTCAGGGAGGGACCATTGCAATAGAGAGAACATGATGACTGCAACATCTGCAAGCATTAGGCAAACAGGGTTTTTCTTTCATGGGGAGAAGTAAACAAGGCTAAAAAGAACCAGGTGTAGAGAAGTGAGATGAAAGGATGGCAAGGTTGGACAGTACATTTGAGTATGTTCTGCCCTGAAGCCAGCCTATTTTTCTAAAGGAGACCCTTAAGGAAGGGTTGGATGCTGGCTCAGGCTGAAAGCAGGCCAAAGTTCAGGGGCGTAGAGGAAGGAGAACATCTTAACCAAAGTTTGGTTAATAAGCATTTTGTTCCCATCAGCCAATGGGCACAAAACAGTTCAGCGGATCACTTATAAGACAAACAACAGGAACTTGGAAGGCCCGTGACTGGCCTTGTCATAGATAAACAAGAGGGTATCCTTGATTCTTACCCAAGTCATGGGTAAGGAGGTTCTTTGCAGTAAGCTGTTTCCCAGAGCACAAAGGTGGGGGATTTCTTTAACCATGGCTGTTTTCCAAAGTCACAGGGCTCAGGTGAAGTTCCACATTGTCATATCCTTAAAAGGAATCTGCTTGCCCTATACTTCTTTCCCCTTCTTGTGGTTAGAACTTAGACATGGCGGCAATGAGACAGCCTAAAGGATGGTGTAGCCCAAAGATGAAAGGAGCCTGGATCCCTGGGTCTCTGGATGACTTTGTGGAACAAAGCTGTCTACTTGCCCTGGACAACTCAGCTACCTCTAGGCTATAACGTAAGAGAGAAATAAACGTTTATCTAGTTTACACAACTTTATTTTGAGGTCTCCAAGTTATAGTCGCTTAGCTAGTACCCTAATGAATACAAATAGCCCCTGCAAACAGGAAAGTTTTGTTTGTTTTTGGCATCACGGTGAACCTGTCAAGCATCACCTTCAAATACGAGAGATAATATGAAATGCAGAGCTCCCTTACAGTGGCAGCTACTCACATTCTTGTTAATCTATGAATGCCTGAAGCATCAAAAGCTCAACTTTGCTCTTCTTTTTCTGTATCACACAGGAAAAGAACTCTGTTTCGCTCCTGATATGCATTAAAAACTTTCTGTTCACCTAGCACTGGAATACAAATAAAGTAAAAAGAAAACAGTGTGACTGCATGCACTTATTTCTGATTAAGTAATATATGTTAATGTATGTATTTGTGATATTACTGGGGCTCTTAAAAAGTTGCTAAAAGGGCAGAATGTTCAACAATGTAATTCAAATGGTCTTTAAGTCAATAATAGCCTTCTTTATTGGTGACAGGGTTCAAGGCATGCTACCAAAAATATGGCACCTTCTTGTCTGAGGACAAACTGGAAGCAGGAAGGTCACTCTCACCTTCCTCCCCTCACTCCTTCTCCCCTGAAGGAGGAATTATCTGACCTGATCTCTAAAGTAGATTACAAGACCTTCATCACACAGGAGTCCTTCCTATACCCCAAGGAAAGAAACATCGTTATCCTTGAAGGCACAAAATCAAGAAGGACCTGAAAAACGGGTCTTGCCAACTAATTACCATCAGAGCATGTTCTTTTGTCCTCCAATCGTACTTTTGCACAACTGTCCGTAAAAGTACACAATTTTCCCTGTTTCCTTGGATCTTCATTTCTGAAGGCTCCCGTGTCATGTAAAACTTAAATTTGTATGCCTTTCTCTCGTTAATCTGTCTTTGATTATAGAGGTCTCAGCCATGAACCTAGCAATGAGTGAAGAAAGAAATCTTTTCTCCCCTGCACTGAAAATGTAGACATAGGAAGATATGGAAATTCAACCAGGAGTGATCAAAAGAACTAACATCACCACCAAACACATACCACTTTTTGTCAGACACTGAAATGCACCCATGAAAGTTTCTTCCAGAGATAGCACCCATCTGGTATACTTTGTGACATGAACAGCTACACGTATGTCTATTGTTAGTGGCACAGCTCTTAGAATTCCAAAGGTCTTTCCTTTAGTTATTCAAATTTCTCAAGCAGGCCTAATAATTTAAATAAGAGGTTATCGATTATTCTGCATTCCTCCAGTGAAAAAATAGTCCAATATCAAGACCACAAAGGAAAGCTGATTGTTCAACTTGATCTAAACAAAAAATTAGTTAAAAGTAATCACTGTGACATCTTTGATTCACTGGGTCAATTGAATTCACTGTCTCAGTTGAGTTCTTATGAATTTTCAAACACATTTTAGAGAAGTTACCCATTCTAGCAAAAAATGAGCCTTTCTGATAAGTTTTAGTTCCCTGTATCTCATTCATTTTTGTCTTTGACTTTAATGCGTTTTGAAATAATTCCAAATCTTTATTGTACATTGTTCCTTTTTAAAAACAAGTCCAAGCCAGGCATAATGACTCATGCCTGTAATCCTAGCACTTAGGGAGGCCAAGGCAGGAGGATTGCTTGAGGCCAGGAGTTCAAGACCAGCCTGGGCAACATAGCGAGATCGCATCTTTACAAAAAATTTTGAAAATTAGCCGGCACATGCCTGTAGTTCCAACTACTGGGGAGGCTGAGGGAGGAGGATCATTTGAGCCTAGTAGTTGGAGGTTACAGTGAGCTATGATCATAGCATTGCACTCCAACCTGGATGACAGAGTGAGACCCTGAGTCTAAAAAAACAAACAGATACAAGAAGAGATATGAGGCATACAACCAAATATATCAGGCATCTTTTTTACCTAAGTACTCAAAGCTTCAAAAGCATTCTTTTTTCTCCCAAACTCCCCCTCCTCCCCTGTTCCCCACCAACATTATATTTAATGTTATAATTAAAAGGATAAGCCCCCCTCTGGGTATATTATCAATTGAGAACCTCTCTTTGTTCCAGTCCTTGCATTCTCTGCAATAATTCAAAAATCTTTTACGTATTAAAAACAATCTCACTTCCAAAAGATTTGGTGCTACTTGCTGATGCAAAATGTCACCAGAAAAGGTCATGTTTTTTGTATTGTGGTAGCAACAAAGAAAGGGCGCTAGCGAGCTGTGAGAAATTCATTAAGAATTTTTCCTTTCCATTCAGGTTTAAAATTTTACCTATCATTACAAAACAAAACAAAAAGTTACCTAGCATTAGACTGAATTTGCTAGTAAATAAGTGTGCAAATGCTTTCATATTAATAAATTCTTTACAAAGATTAACAAAAGCAGTTCTGATTAAGATGACTAATACATATGCTGAAGGAGTCTAGAATATACCACAGTGGCATAAGGATTATTTTCAGCCTAAGATATTTAAGAATCAACAGCTGCAGGAAGAAGCTTTTCTGAACTCCCTTTAACTTCCTAAAAGCAAAGCCTCCCAGAAGGATTCCATTGTCCTAAATCCTCCTCCCCACCACCCTAGCTTCACAGCCAGGGAAGATTGACTCTTATCACCAAAGACTAGCTGAATATGGGAAGGAAGCACCTAAATAAGAAATCACCCAAACAGATTTTGTCATAAACTCTCTCATCCCATCTATCCTCCTAAGGATCCTTTATTTCTCCGAAGAGTCATTTGTTCTTCCAGAAGTGCCCCTCTGCCCCTACTCATCCCATTAACATGGGATACAAGCCCCAAATTCTAACCACTTCTTTGAGTCACCTTTCTTTGTGAACCACCTTGCATAATTAAATGTTTTTTTTCTCTTGCTCATCTGGCTTTTGTCAGTTTAATTTGCAGGCCCCCAAGTACAGAACATAAGAGGCTAAAGAAAAAGTTTGTCCTCAGTAATGCTTTTGATTTTTAAAAGAAGTCAATTGCCCATATTTCTTACTTTGATGAGCTACTACTAAATGCCAGAAAAAGAAATCTCATGGAAATGTAGACACAATCTGAGTTAAACATATACCAATGCCTTTCTTAGATGTTATACATTCTGGGTTTGGAATATAATGTGCAATGCACTTGAGTCTATGACAATTTGAAGATCCTTTCATGCTGTTCAAAATGTAAGTTTGTAAAGTCAAACGTCAGTGTATTGTGCATAATGCAATAATTTTTCAGGATTGTGTGACAAAACTGTACAATTTATTATCTATTTACTGCTACATCCCTAGCACGTGTTTTAATACAGCACAACATTACAGACACTTAGTAAATGATTATTAAATTGAAAGAACGTTTGGCCTGAGTGATATAATATGATACATAGTTAGTCTCTGTCCCTGGTTCCTGTCACAGAGCACTTAAAAACCTTGGAATTTTCTGGGTGATAGAAGGTCTTTTGTTTCAATAATGAGCACTTTTTGCTCACACCTGAATTTATGCTAATGAGGTGACTTAGGGTGGAGCCCCAGACAGGCCTAAGCACCAAAAAGACCAAGTAATCAGAGAGGTGGAACTTTAACCCCCTTCTACTAACCTCTGGGATGTGGAGGTGGAAGCCTGGGAGATCAAGCTCTATAAAAACTCTTAAACAACAAGATTCAATGAGCTTCCAGGCTGTTAACATGTGGAGGTGCTGGG
>CAUYRT010004273.1:0-78978 GCA_963574885.1 Lepilemur ruficaudatus
AAATTAATTGGCCAACTAAAACTATATAGAAAAAATTAGCCGGGCATGGTGGCGCATGCCTATAGTCCCAGCTACTTGGGAGGCTGAGGCAGAAGGATCGCTTGAGCCCAGGAGTTTGAGGTTGCTGTGAGCTAGGCTAACACCACGGCACTCTAGCCTGGGCAACAAAGTGAGACTCTGTCTCAAAAAAAAAAAAAATTGCATTCCCAGAAAATGTTTGAGAAGTCCCTAGAACGTTGATTGGCCATGCTGATTGGTGAAGATCTTCCTCTGTACAAAGAATGGGAGAGGTGGCTGTTTTTCAAATGTCCAAATCCTGGGGAGTGGGGGGAATATGGCCCTATCAAAGGAACAAAATAAATCGCTGTAAACCAACCACAGAAAAAAGATCTATTAATTACCTTAAAAAATTAAAAATAATATTAATAATTAAGAAACTTAATGAGCTATAAGAGAACACAGACAACTAAATGAAAACAGAAGAATAATGCATGAACAAAATTAGAATATCAACAAAGAGATAAAAACTATAAAAAAATTCTAGAGCTGAAGAATACAATAACTGAATTGAAAAATTCACTAGAGGGATTCAACAGCAGACATCCTTAAGTAGAAAAAGAATCATCAAATTCAAAAACAAGTCCTTTGAAATTGTTAAGTTAGAAGAACAAAAGGCAAAAAGAAGGAATAGAAGTGCAAAAAGCCTAAGGGATTTGTGAGACACAGACATGTGGAGCAGTATATGCATTATGGAAGTTCTAGACGGAGAAGAGAGAATTTATTTGAAGAAAGAGTGGTTGAAAACTTCCTAAATCTGAGGAAGGAAATGGACATCTAAATTCAAGAAGTTCAAAGGACCCAACTAGGATGAACCTAAACAGGCTCACACTAAAACACATTATAATCAAACTGTGAAAAGCCAAAAAGAAAGTGAATCTTGGAAGCAGAAAGAGAAAAGTGACTTGTAATGTATGAGTGAACTCCCATAAGAATATTAGTATATTTCTCAGCAGAAACATTAGAGAATGGGATGATATACTTGAAGTGATGAAAGAAAAAAAGAAGAATATTTTATATTCAACAAAACTGTCCTTCAAAAATGAAGGAGAAATAAAGCCCCCCCCATATAAATGAAGGCTTTAGATATTAGGACACAGATAGGCTAAAGGTGAAAGAATGGGAAAAGATATTCCATACAAATGGTAACCAAAAGAGAGCAGGAGTGATTATACTTATATAAGAAAGAATAGGCTTTAACTTAAAAACTGTAACATGAAACAAAGAAGAACATTATATAATTAACCAAGAAGATACAACATTTATAAATACATATAATTCACCAAGGAGATACAACAATTATAAATACATATATACCTCACATCGGAGCACCCAAATATATGAAGCTAACCATTGACAGAATTGAAAGGACAAATAAAAAGTAGCATAATAGTAGTAGAAGTTTTCAATATCCCATTTTCAACAATGGATAGAACAACCAGACCATATGATCAATAAGGAAATAGAGGACTTGAACAACATAATAAATCAATTAGACCTAACACATATGAAGGATACTACACTCAATAATAGCAAAATACACATTCTTCTTTAGTGCACACAGAACATTTTCTGGGATAGATCAAATATTAGGCCACAAAGCAAGTCTTAACAAATTTAAGAAGATTGAAGTCACACCAAATATCTTTTCCAACTACAATGAAATGAAATAGCAATTAATAGCAAAAGGAAACTGAGAAATGTACAATATGTGGAAATTAAACACACTTTTATACAAGGAATGGATCAAAGAAGATATAACAAGGGGAATCGGGAAATATCTTCAGACAAATAAAAATTAAAACACAGCATACCAAAAATAGAATACAGGAAAAGCTGTAGTAAGAGGGACGTTTACAGTAATATATACCTATATTAAAAAAGAGAAAGATCTTAAATCCACAACATAACTTTATACCTTAAAGAAATAGAAAAAGAAGAGCAAACTAAACTCAAAGTTAGCAGAAGAAAGGAACTGATAAGGAGTAGAGCAGAAATAAATAGAGACTAAAAATAGATAAAAATCAATAAAGGTAAGAATTTGTTTTATAAAAAGAGCTACAAAATTGACAAACTCTTAGCTAGACTAGAGAAGATTCAAATAACAAAAATTGTAAGTGAAAGAAGGGGCATTAAAACTGATGCCACAGAAATAGAAAGGAACATGGAGACTATTATGAACAATGAAACAAACACACACACACACAAAAAAAAAACACCTAGAAGAAATGAATAAATTTTGAGAAACATACAACTACAAAGACTAAATCATAAAGAAATAAAAAACCAGAACAGGCCTATGACTAGTAAGGAGATTGAATCAGTAATCAGAAACTTCCTAACAAAGAAAAGCACAGGACTATATGGCTTCACTGGATAATTCTACCAAACATTTAAAGAAAAATTAACACCAACCCTCCTCATACTCTTCAAAAAAAATTGCAGAAAAGGAAATACTTCCAAATGTATTTTATGAGGCCAGGATTACTCTGATACTAAAATTAGACAAAGATGCTACAAGAAAAAAAAAAAAATCCCAATATCCCTGATGAGTGTTCATGTAAAAAATCCCCAACCAAATCATAGCAAATGAATTTAACAGCACATACACCATGACTAAGTGGGATTTACTACTGCAATGCAAGTATGATTCAACAAATTAAAGCCAACTAGGCAGAGAAGGAACATATCTCAGAATTATAAAAGCCATGTATGACATACCCACAGGCAATGCCATACTGAATGGGGAAAAGTTAAAAGCATTCTCCCTAAGAACTGGAACAAGACAAAGATGCCCTCTGTCACCACTTCTATTCAACGTAGTGCTGGAAGTACTAGCCACAGCAATCAGGCAAAAGAAAGAAATAAATGGTATCCAAATCAGGAAAGAGGAGGTCAAACTGTCACTCTTCACTGACAATATCATCTTGTATCTAGAAAACCCCAAAGATTCTGCCAAGAGTCTCTTGGAATTGATAAATAAATCCATCAAAGTCTCAGGATACAAAATCAATGTACATAATCAGTAGCATTTCTATATATGAATAACAGTCAAGCCAAGAGTCAAAGACTCAATATCATTCACAGTAGCTACAAAGAAAATAAAATACCTAGGAATATACTTAACAAAAGAGGTGAAAGATCTGTATGAGGAGAACTATGAAATTCTGAGAAAAGATATTGCAGAGCATACAAACAAATGGAAAAACATATTATGCTCATGGATAGGTAAAATAAAAATTGTTAAAATGTCCACACCACCCAAAGTGATTTACGAATTCAATGTGATCTCCATCAAATTACCCATATCATACTTCACAGATCTAGAAAAAATAATTCTATGCTTTATTTGGAATCAGAAAAGAGCCTGAATAGCCAAAGTGATCTTAAGCAAAGAGAACAAATCTGGAGGCATCACATTACTAGACTTCAAACTATTCTACAAGGGCATAGTAACCAAAACAGCATTATACTGGTCCAGAAATAGAAATCAAATTACCTCCAAATTTAGTAGCTTAAAGCAATGGTAATCATTTATTATTGTTTATGGTGTTTGGGGGCAGGAGTTTGGAAGTGGCTCAGTGGGACAGTCCTAGCTTGATGTCTCTCAAGAGTTGCTATTAGATGCCAGCGGGCTTCCCTCAGAACAAGTGATCCCAGAGACCAAGGCAGAAGCTGTAATGCCTTCTATGAGTTAGCCATGGAAATGACACACCATTATTTCTGCAGTACTCTCTTGGTTAGTTTGGTCTGCCCTAGTTCACTGCGGGAAGAGACTATACAAGGTTGTGAACACCAGGAGATGAAGATCATTGAGTGTTATCTTGGAGGCTGGCTATTCCCGCGTCATTCTTTATCACTTAAGTTTTATTCTTCTGGGAAGCCTTCCTTAAATTTCTTTCCCAAATTATGCAACTGCTCCTCCTCCATCCATACTCCTGTGGAATTTTAAATGTATACAGTGTGTTACAATTACTTTATGTGTCTGACTTTTCCATTATGCTGAGCATGTTGTAAGTAGGGTTTGTGACTTCTATCTTTGTACCTTTCCTCATGTGTTTTGCCCAAAGATTAATGAAGGAAGCTGTGGTGGTGAGATGTGGGGAGACAAGGCAGTAAGGGAAGGAAGGAGCAATCTTGAGCAATTAGATTTGTTTGTCACAAGCCTCTATGACACATAAGAGTTCAATTTCTGTTAATTAGCAGATGGTTAACAAAGAAAAATATCTTCATAGGGGCAGTTAGGAAGGAGCAGGAAGATTTAGAAAAGCTTTCATTCACAGCAACTCAAATGCTAGTGAATGTGCGCATACTTTGGCATCATTCAATTTGCATAGCTCTAACAATCATGTTCAGTCATATTTGGGTCTAATTTTCTTTTCTGTCCTCTTTTTGCTATTGCACTCACATAGCCTGGCTCACAAGCAGTGGGGATGGAAGTTATAAAAAGGAGTGTGGTCTTGGAGATGGCAGAGGATAAAAGCTCTCAACGCTAGAAAATTCCTAAAATGTTTCATGGATTCTTTCAGTTCTAATCTTCGCCTGCTGGGAGGTCCAAATGCACTGAGGATATTAGATTTTTTTTTCTCATGACAAGATTCTCTGCTGAAAGAGAGTTGTACACGTAAAGATACTAATGATGCTTCTTTGTAATGAAATAATTGCTGCTCTATACTAGGAGTGGCTCTATGACTTTTTCAACAAAATTCTTACCTTGCTTTCCTATAATTGTTAGCTTGTGCCGATCTCTCCTGTGGAGTATGAAAGAGTCATATGTTACTTACCGTTATACACATCATGGTGCCTGATATGTAATAGGTACTTATTAAGTATAAGCTTAATGAATTAAACCATTTATTCATATTTAAAATTCCACATTGCCTGATTCCTCCTTATTATACACAGCACTTACTGAAATCTGCAGAAACAGTGACCTGATTCTTACTAATATGCCATAATTACAATAAAATTTAATGAAATCAATTTTAGGAGAGTTTCTTCCATATGTTTATCGTATATGCAGAATTCTCTGACATCATCTGGCAATTACCCATTGCCCATAATTCTTCTCTGCTTCAGAAGGGACCTGATTCAGCCTTCAGAATTTAGAGATCCAGGATTTCTTGTCTTTTGAGTTTCGTGTCAGGTGAAGCACAGGAAACAAAAGCCTGGTCTTCAGGGAAGTGCCAGTCAGCAAACTTTTATTGAGCACTTCCTTGGGGCCAAGCGCTGTGTTAAGGCATAGAGATGGCAAGATAATTAATATTGTATGTGCCTTCTGAAGGAAAGTGGATGAGTTCCTATATAGTCCATGGAGACTGGACAGAGGTTACTGTAGTAGACACTGTAGTGCATTGCCCAGAGAATTATTCTTCAGCCCACTTATTTCAGGACTGAAGCACTAATTCCCCTATCTATTGAGTATTGTTGACTGATATCTCATGGCTGAGGCTTTTTGGGAGACTTGCCTCATCTTAAAGAGAGCTGCCTCACCCAAGGTTATGTCTTTTTTCCTGGGGAAGCCTATATTCAGTGACTTGTCGATATAGAAATATAAAGATCTGCCCCCAGGCCCAGATTTGGGACAAATCTGCAGGGCCATTCCTGCTGTAGAGCTCCCAGTGGGATCAACTAGGCCTTTGTTATGACTGCTTTGGAGTTCGACTTCTCCCTCTGCCCCATCCTGCTTCCTTTACTACTTCATAGATGTTGACCTTGAGAGCACGCCACAGTAAATCTCATTGTCTGCTTCCTGGTGAACACGACCTATGAAAGTAACTATAGTTAGAGTACCTGCAATGGGATAAGTCCATGAAAATATGTATCAACTTTATGTCTCATTTCAAAATTTTTTAAATATGTATTTCACAAGAAATTATATATTTGGGCTGAGTTCAGCTAACATTTTGGGTTATACCAAGAAAACATAATCTAATCGAATAATACAAATATAATTTACTTGTTTTAGTATTTATCACACTTGTCTAGAACTCAGTACTAGAATTCAGTACTAAAGGTATAACCAGTAGTGTATTAGAACTCAGTACTTATGGTATGAGAGAATTATTTTCAATGCATTAGGACTAAGGGAATTTTATTCTCTTCTACCTATGGCAGCTACTACAAGAGAAAATAAAATTCTTCTTTCACCTCTCTGAAGAATACTTCTAGGTAACACATTCATATTTGCATAAGATGTGATCCTAAAGCAATGTGTCTGATTTTCAGAGGATTTTTTAGAAATCATTTGTCTTTATAATGCATATATTGGAATATTAGCTAATTTTTATAATATCTAATTCTATACTATAGTAGAGACATATATATTTCAAGTGGTTAAGTTTACTTACTTTGTAACGTACTCTTTTCCCTTAATACAGAATTCCGTATATTAAGGTATAAAATCTTTATAATCTAACATCAAAATGTATCCATTTATTGAAAATAAAATACCAAAAATAAAATTTTAAAAATATTTACATATAATTTGCACAAACATTGGGCTGCATAAATTCAAGGTATGTGTAGCTCATTCCCAAAGTCCTTTTCTAAGCCTTTCTCAGGTTAACATGATCAGAGAGATTGCCATGTTTCTCAAACTATTTGACAAAGAGGTACCTAAAGCCATATGCTAAATGTTTATATAGTACAACATAGAGTGTTAAATTTGTGTGAACTTTTAAGACAAAACATAAGAAATTTCAAAGAAATTCCTGCAGTTAGCTAGTTTTGTCTCATCTTAGATCATCCTTCCTTCTCCCCCTCCTCACATTTTTTGCTTCACTTAAGCAGTAAAGCTTGAGAAACATTGCCATACAGATTTGATTCAGAATCACAGATTTGACCTTCTGTTTAGAGATGGTCATAATTTATTCAGCCATAATTTATGAATAAGTTACTATGTGTAGCATTTGATAAAACAAGTTTCCTCTTTTTTTTCCTGTAGCCACCATACAAGGCAGCTTCCGTCAACTTCAGTAACCCAAGTTCCACTTCAAGCCTACACATATTTTAAGCCTTTAAGAAGGGATGACTGCACTCGAAGTCATCAACACAGAAGAGGGATATGATACCTCGAACTAATCTCCCATTCAGATGTGAGCCACGGGAAGTACTGAAGTCCAGCACCTAAGATAAACAGCAGGCTGGCTCCCCCTAATTAGGCACCCTTCCAGGTGCTCTCTGAGCAAACGCAGGCTATCTGGTGTGGATACAGTGAAAAAACAGTTTAAAAAACAACTTGAATTTGTCAATGGAGTCTGAGTTGCCCCCATCTCTCACCCTTCTTAGGTCCAAAGGTTACATATTTTTCTGACATTTCTGCATTCAGCTTTCTTGCTTAATGGGCTTTGCAGAACCTGAGGGGTTTACATTACCCAGATGAGTGTGGATAAAAACCAAAGTTCCATCCACTGTTGTGGGTGGGCTTGGTCAAGGGAATGAAAATGTTTGCTAAATTTAGATGGCTCTTGTAATGCTCACTAACCACAACAACCTGTTTTCAGAACATTAAAATTGAAAAGACAAGCATTTTCCCCCTAACCAGCTTCACTCACCATTGAATTGAACAAAATTGAAAACACTCAAGAGCAGTGACTTCTTTTAAGTCCTGTTAGCAGCAAGATTTCCATTGGACCAAGGACATTAAGTCTATGTGGTGAACAAAAATTAGTGCGTGTGAACAGCTGTCAAGAGGAAGTCTGTTTTAAAAATAGCCAACAAGTTTTCATTATAGCAAAAGATAGATTTTTACTTGGCATAATTCCCCCCAAATAAATCACATGCCCAGTGGTGTGTGTTGTCATTTTAATTTTGACAAAAATCTACTGATGTCAGTGGATGTGAGGCTGCCACGTTTGTGGTTTCGATTTAATGAAATGCCTACGTTAGGCAATTAATTATCTTCATTGGACTTGTTATTGCTTGCCTGGAAGAAGAATCAGCTGCCTATGGTTTTCTGTCCTAGAATATTTCCCTGGGGTGATCCCTTTGGGAGCCTTTACCTGTACACCTCCCTTAAGAAGTAATCTCTTAACATATTTTTTAGTTTATCATTATTCAGGATTTGTGTTATCATGTTCATTTTTAGAGAAGAAAACATTCTGGATCTCGCTCATGTTTGTCTTATTTATATGATTTTTCCTTTTGTTGACCATACTGTTTTTTTTTAATCTCTGCTCTTTTACTGAGTAAAAGATGATTTGATGATTTCCATCGCATACACTTATTTTTCTAATCTTTCTCTTGTCAGTGAGGATTGTAAACAGCAGTACCAGTGAAGCCCATACCAGGTAGCCAGTGCCACACACAGGGATAAAGAGCTGAATGCTTTCCGAGTGATCAGCAGACCCACACTTGGCCATTCCTGAAACCCAGAGAGAAACTCTTATTTGGCTTTGATGAAGATCTCAATCCTCATTTGGCTAGCCAAGGGAGACTAAAAAAAACTACTCCTTTGTAATTCGTAAACTCTAGAGGCCAAATTACTCCTGTAGCAAGATACTTCAAAGATAGCTCAGAGAAGTCATTGCTGCAACAACTTTATCTTACATTCATTGAAGCTCCATATAATTGTCCTTAGTGACCCATTTTTCTCCTTCTCAGTGAATGTAACATAAACATATATAACTCTCACCTAAAGCAAGCATCCAGTTCATCTGCATGAATCCATCAAAAACCTACCCAAGAGTATTTTGGAAGTTTTCAAAACTTCTACAAAGTATTCTAGATAGGTCAAAAAAGTTGTGAACAGACCTGTTTCTCCTCCTCAGGACTTTATTTTAGAGAATGTCACCATTATAGAATAGCTAACTAAATCAAAACCTGGAGTGTCATTTTGCCTCCTTCCTTTCCCTCTCTAGTAGCAACAAGTCACTTGAGGATGCTGCCTCCTAAAGGTCTCTCCAGTGCATTTATTTCTCTTAGCGTACATTGCCAAAGCAGCCTCCTAACTGATCCCCTTGCTATCACTCAGCCTGGGCTCCCTGTCCTCCCTTCTCTGCTCTGTAGCCAACATGAGCCTAACCACTACTCCCCACCCAATTTAGAGCCTTCAGTGCTCCTCTGATACCAGCATAAAGTTTAAATCCTTAAATGTCCTTTGAGATCCTTCTGGATCTATACCCCACTTACTACCTCTCCATTGTCATCTCTCACTCCCATTTTCACCTTGAAATCTGGTGATGGTCAATTACTTGGGGGTTCCCAAATATGATTCTTGCCTCTGGGACTTTGCCTCTGCCCCCTCCTCTGCCTGGGACATTCTTCTTGCTTATTGCTTGGTTACTTCCTATTCATCATTCAGGAGTCAATTTAAATGTTACTATAAGATGTAGGGAAAAAAAAGGATTTTCTCCTATTCTCTACTCTTATACAGTCACTCAACACTTTTGACACCAGATGCATGTTTTTTTGCGTGTGTTTTTTGTTTGTTTGTTTGTTTTCCCCACACACACCAAGCAAGTCTCGGGCAGATTCTCCAGCAGACACCAGCTGGGTGTTCTTCAGTTCCATTCTGACACTGTCAACCTGGAGATAACATCAGATTTTACAGTTTGAAGACTCAGTCCCACAGAACTGTCCCCTACTTCAGAGGCGAGTCACAAGCACACATTATGATTTGTGCTTCTGACTGACTGCTATAAATCGGGGTTCCCATGACCTCCTCCTTGGGTTTATTAATTTGCTAGAGCAGCTCACAGAACTCAGGGAAACACTTTACTTATGTCCACTGATTTATTAAAAAAGTATATAATAAAGGATACAGATGAACAACCAGATGAAGAGATACATAGGGTGAGGTCTGGAAGGATCCTGGAAGGTAATTACCTGGCTTCTGCCCCTGTGGAATTAAGATCTCCCACCATCCAGGTATGTGGATGTGTTTGCCAACCTAGAAGCTCTCCAAACCCAGTCCTTTAAAGCCTTATTATAGAGGCATGATTGATTAAATCAGTGGCCACTGGTGATCAGCTTAACCTTCAGCCTTTCCCCCCTCCCCGGAGGTTGAAGATGGGAACCTTCAGCCTTTCCCCCCTCTAATTATGTCTTGGTATTTCAAATGACCTGCCCCTATCCTGATGTGATCTAGGGGCCCCCAGCTACCAGTCATCCCATTAGCATGCAAAAAGATACTCATTACTCCAGAGGTCCCAAGGGTTTTAGGAGTGTTTCAGAAACCAGGATGAAGACTAAATGTATATTTCACAAAATCACACTTGCTCCAGGAAGCCCCTTGATTGAGATAGGAGTCCCACTTTTGTGCTCCCCCAACTGTAGCATTCAGTCACAGCACCTGTCACACTGTCTCATCTCCTTTTGGAGGGCTATGGTGCAACTTGGTCTTTGAAGGTTTCCAGGAAAGTAGGAGTGAGGCTTTATGGAGAGCTTCAAGAGAAGAGGAATAAATGGTAGTCATGGTAGAGGAGGTCAGCTTAAAACCACAGGGCCAACCCAAGAAACACTTGTATTTTTGAGACATAGAAACTGAGGTCCAGAAAGACTAACTGACTGCCAGGGATCATAACCATATTATGATCACTGGATCCTAGAGCTCAGGCACCCTGATTCTGGCTTGTATTTCCTAAAGTGTGCAGTGCAGGGCTGCAGGGCTTCTGTGCTAACACCGTAGCCACTAGTCACATGTAGCCATCGAGCACTTCAGTGTGGCTAGTATGAATTGAGAATTGAGATTTTAAACAATATAAAAAAGAAATATAAATTACCTCATGAGTGAGATGTATTGATTACATGTGTTAAAATAATATTTTAAATACATCAGTTTAAATAAAATATTAAAATTAATTTCTCCTGCTTATTTTTACTTTCTTAATATGGCTAGTAGAAAATTTAGAATTACATATGACTTACATTTTATTTCTATAGGACAGTAGTGCTCAAGATAAATGTTAGCTTATGTGCAACCATGATATTAAATAAGAGTAAATCATATAGTTAGAAACTTATTCTCTTCATTTCACTTGAAGTCTTCCAATTAGATCAAAGAAAAATCCTAGTTAGTACTAGTTTTTCTCTAATACAACAGTATCTAATTTCCCTTTTTAACAAAGATAAAGAAGCCCCAAGAATCAGAACCTTAGAAGAAGTAAAACTAGCTAGAATTTAACAACATGGTTTTGTTTCATTGTGTTTGTTTTTTAAATTGCTCTGTAGGTTAGATGATACTAGTTTTTGATTTATTTTGGTGAAATAAACTTTCATTTATAAATGTACTTATTTAACTAAAAATTCAAGTGCATTTGAATCAAAATATTAAATAAATACTAATACATATACTAGTATATGACTGTGAAAAAAATCAGGAGGTGTTATGTGAATTGTCAAAGTTTGGGAAACAGTTTTATATGAAGAAGTAATTATATTCTTATGTAGAGTCTACTCCTTGCCCACACAGTACACTTAACCTTTAACCTCTGTATTTGATCTATAAAATAGGACTATTCAGAGTTTAACTCCAACTTAATGAGGTCACTGCAATACGAATGCTTCAGCTTCCATTTCTTGTCACAGAAGATGAGACTGAGACAGAATTGACCAAAAAGGAGTATGGCAGTTAAGGTTTCTCTAGAGTCTTCCTAGTTCAAGGACTGGGATGACCACTCCTTTGGGGCCAGGGAAAATGCTGGCAGTTGCTGGGGGTTAGATCTAGAGGGAACTTTGGGAAAATGCTGGGTGGAAGAGCTGAGGGAGAACCAACATGGAAAGAGTTGGAATAGTAAGAAATGAGCAGCATATGAACAAATTCCTGAGTTACATCTTTGAAGCCAAATAGTATAATATGCTCTGGAATATGATTGGTATGAATCCTGGTTTGGGCACTTGGTAGCTCTATGATCCAGCATAAATTTTCTATAGATTAGTTTTCTTATCTGTAAACTTACTAATAACAGTAACTACCTCAAAAGATCTCTGTGAAGCACATACTAAAATATTATATCAATATCAGCTGTCATCACTGTCATCCACAATTTCATCATTAGCAGTGTTATACAAGGATGTTCAGAGGTATATGCAGGCATATGTGGGATTTGACTCTAGAATAGGGATTAGTAACTTGGGTCTTGAAACTCAGGAGCATGCAGAAGACAATATGTGACCAAAATTAGTCAAGATTAGGTTAAAGATTGTCAAATTATCCAATGCACGGCTTTTTTCTAGGAATCTTCTCCATTAAAGACCAATCATAATGGACTATGTCATAGATACTCTGATGACACAGGACAATCCTATGGATATGTTTCTTTTTAAGGACTCTAAGAACATGAATAACAAATGGGTAAATGTTATTATCTCATTTTTTCCCAGCTAGTTAATAGCTGTTTTTATAACATATCATTAGGAAATTTTTCCTGCAGGTTTGTTTTTCCCCCATGCAGTGACAGGGGCTTGAGGAAGCAAAGAGGAATAGAAAATGCCTCTAAATAGCTTTAACTTCTTTTTTTATTTGCAATCATGCTGATTTCTGTACCCTAAGTGTTCTGCTCCCACTCATTCTGATCATCGGTAAATTACTATAGCAATAACATAGACCACTGTTTTAAACTTAAGCATTAATCTGTGACTGTTTTGTTTTTCATGTACCTCCCTCATAAACTTTAAGAAACCCATAAGTAATAATTTTTAATTTTTTGAGGGATTGAAAATACCATTTGAAAATTTATTGAAAGCTGTGGAGTCTATCCCTAGAAAAATGAATGTGCCCACATGAAAAGGAAATGTTATATACAGTTTCGTGGTGTCCAAGGAGCCTGTCTTGCTTTGTTTGGGCTATCATAATAAAAAAGTACCATAAATTGAATCTTTTATAAACAATAGAAATTTATTACTGACAGTTCTGAAGGCTGGGAAGTCTAGGGTCAAGGCTCCAGCAGATCTGATGTCTGGTTAGGGCCCACTTCCTGGTTCATAAGTGGCACCTTCTTGTGTCATCAATGATGGAAGGGGCAAGGCAACTTTCTGAGGACTACTTTATAAGGACATTAATCTCATTCATGAGGATTCTGCCCTCATGACTTAATCATCACCTAGTGGCCCCTTCTCCTAACATCATCACATTGGGGGTTAGGTTTCATAACATGAATTTGGTGGAGGAACACAAAAACATAAGTTTCAAGGTACTATAATAGAACCCTTGAAGCTTAGTAACCCTGTATTAAAGATCTCTATTGTGGAGGACAAATAAACCATAGGCCAACCTGGAACTGCAGAGATAATGCATAAAATGTAGGTAAGCAAGGTCCCTGATCCCTGGGGCATAATTGTCTGTCCAGGCAAAAGACAGGACAAAAATACATTTATTTTTGAATTATGGATAGGAAATTAAATAATGATCTGTCTACCTCTGGATTTAGGTCTTTATAGTATAGCATCATTATTAAAAATACTGTAGATCTTAAATAGAGATTATGATTACATCAGAGCTTAGGATTTGTAAGGCCAATTGTAGAAAAGCTGGTTAGAGCTTCAAATTTGCGAATGATATCAAGTGAGAATGATTGAAACATTTCTGAACATCTGGTTTAAATTATTCATTGAATGAACGTTCATTGTACACCTATAATGTGCCAGTCAAGGCTCATAGAGTCTGAGCGAATTTTCTAAGCGCACAAAGCTACCTAGTGGCAAAACTGGCCACTCTATCTTAACTCCTAGTCCAGGACATTTTTACTATATTATGTGGCCTCCTCAAAAGGATGTCATGATGAGATAAACTTTACGGTCCACCAAATAATATTCCAGAGCTATGAACTGACAAGAGAAGAGTATAGATCATTCAGTGCTTTTTAAAGAGATAAACAAGGAATTTAAATTAAAAGTAAGATTTCAAGACATGCAATGCTTGCCATGTGACCATTAAAGTTTTTTAAAAATTTTTTATTTTAAATTATTATAGGTACATTATAGTTGTATGTCTTTGTAGGGTACATGTGATGTTTTGATACAGGCATACAATATGAATTAATCAAATCAGGGCAATTGGGGTATCTATCACCTCAGGTATTTGTCATTGCTTTGAGTTAGTAATATTCCAATTCCAATCTTTTAGTTACTTTAAAGTATAACCTGACTTAGTGTTGTTTATAGTCATTTTGGTGTGCTATCAAATATTTTTCACTCTATCGAACTATATTTTTGCATCCATTAACCATCCTCACTTTATCCACCCTCCTTCCCAACCTATGATAACCATCATTCTACTCTTTGTCTCCCTGAGATCAATTGTTTTTAATATTTAGATCCCACATATGAGTGAAAATATGTGAGATTTGTCTTTCTTTAGTTGGCTTATTCCACTTAACCTAATGTTCTCCAGTTCCACCCATGTTGTTTCAAATGGCAGGATTTAATTCATTTTTTTGCCATATAATGTTCCATTGTGTATATGTACCACAATTTCTTTATCCATTCATCCACTGATGAGCATTTAAATTGATTCCAAACCTTGGTTATTGTGAATAGTGCTGCAATAAACATGAGAGTGCAAATATCTTTTTGATATGCCAGTTCCTTCTTTGATTGTATACCCATCAGTGGAAGGGTTGTGATGATATCTCATTACAGTTTTGATTTCCATTTCTCTGATGACTAAAGATGCTGAACATTTTTTCATATATCTGCTGGGCATTTGCATGTCTTCTTTTGAGAAATGTCTATTCAAATCATTTGCCCATTTTTAAATTGGATTATTTGATATTTTTCTTATTGAGTTGTTAGAATTCCTTTTATATTCTAGTTATTAATCCCTTGTCAAATGACCATTAAACTCAATCTAACTTATTCTGACATGGTTTTCCCATTTGGCCTTAACTATAATTTACTTTTTTCTCAATTCCTTTAGAGTAACTTTGCCCAGTTTTATGTTCCACAGAACACTTTTATCTCAAAGTACTTAGTGCACAAAAGATTTTGTGGTCTAATAGGTCTGGGAAATGTTCCATGTAACAGTCTCCTTTGGTGTGTTAAAAAGCACATAAGAGCATTAAATGCTCTGGGAAGACCCGCAGTAAAACATAATAGTAACAAATCCTGTTTGACTCTAAGTCTGTATTTTCCAAAGTCACTATACCTCAGAACACTTTTTAATGTTAACACCTATTAAAATGCTACATAATGAATGTTCTGCAGCACATGCTATGGAGAACTCTGCTGTAGTTTTTTAAGTCTTCTGCCTAAACTCCTATTTCCAATGATTTTTGGAAATACGGAGCAGATATTTTATGAAGGATTATTGCTTTGGCGTACTCTTCTCTCTAATTTAATTATGAAAAGCATGTTAGCTAAAACCACCTCTATTTCTATGTTTCAAGCTTTTCTCTCCCCATTATACTGTCTTGATGTTCTGTCAACTTAACTCTATTCATAACCTTCACCCTACCATTTCTACTTCAGGAATGTATTGTAAGAAAATAATCACATGTGGGGACAATTTTTAAATTTACTACTAATAATGAAAAATTGGAAACAACATAATCTCTCAAAATAGGCAAATGGATAAGTAAATTATCATATAAACAAATGTTATACAGCTATCAAAATCACATTTTTTAAAAGACTATTTAATAATATGGAAAAGCCTATTAATATTTTAGTGACATATGTAAGATATAATATTGAGATTATCATTTCAATTTTACAATATACATATGATTTTCACACACATATGCACAAACACACACATATACATACACATCAAAACTTAAAGGAAATGCTTTAAAATGTATAGGTATTCATTTCTGAGGAGACTAAATTTTTTCTTTATATTTTTAAGTATTTTAAAAATAATTTACAAGGTCTCTCTTTCAACAATGGATAAATCAACCTGACTTCACAAAATTAATAGAGAAATACTGGACTTAAACTGCATTTTGGACCAAATGGACCTAAAAAACATATTTTCTCATCCAACAGCAGCGGAATATATATTGTTGTCTAGCACACATGGAACATTCCCCAGGATAGACCATACATTAGGCCAGAAGATAATTCTTAAGTTCAAGAAGACTAAAATCACAGGTAGTATTGTTTCAGAAAACAATGGTATGAAACTAGAAGTTAACAACAGGAGGAATCTCGGAAAATTCACAAATATGTGGAAATTAAACAACATGCTCAAAAACAACCAATGTATCAAAGAAGAAATAAAAAAAAGAAATTAAAATGTCTTGATACAAATGACAATGGAAACACAACATATGAAAAACTATGCAATGCAGCAAAAGCAGTTCTAAGAGGGAAGTTCATAGCAATACATTCCTACATTAAAAAAGAAGAAAGATCTCAAATAAACAGCCTTATATTATGCCTCCTTCTGAAGAAGCAAGAAAAACAAAGAAACAAAAAACAAACTAAACCCAAAGGTAGCAGAAGGAAGGAAATAATAAAGACAGAACAGAAACAAATCAAAGAGAACAGAAAAATCATATGAAAAAGGAAACAAAACCAAGAGTTGTCTCTTCGAAAAAATAAAATTGACAAATCTATCTAGACTAAGAAAGAAAAAAGAGAGAGCACTCAAATAAATAAAATCAGAAATGAAAATGGAGACATTAAAACAGACACCTCAGAAATAAAAAGGATTATAAGGGACTTAATTATGAACAACTATATGCCAACAAATTGGATAACCTAGAAGAAATGGATAAATTTCTTAAAAAATACAACCTACCAACATTAAATAGGGAAGAAACAGAAAGCTTGAGCAGACTAATAACAAAGAAATTGAAGATGTAACTAAAAATTTTCCAACAAACAAAAGTCCAGGAGCAGATGGCTTCACACCTGAATTCTAACAAACATTCAAAGAAGAATTATTACCAATACTTCTTATACTCTTTCAAAAATAGAGCCAGAAAGAATACATCCAAACACATTTTACTAGGCCAGCATCACCCTGGTGCCTAAGTCAGACGAAGGTACTTCCTGGAAAACAAACTGTTGACCAGTATCTCTGATGAACATTGATGCCAAAATTCTCAATAAAATAGCAAACCTATTTAATTCAAGAACACATCAAAAAGATTATGCATTATAACCACATGGGATTTATCCTTGGCATCTGGTTTGACATATGCAAATCAATCAGTATGATACGTCACATTAAGGGAATGAAAAATAAAAAAAAAACATGATCATTTCAATTGACTCAAAAAGAGTATTTGATAAAGTTCAGCATTCTTACTTGATTAAAACTCAACAATTTAGGTATAGAATGAAAATTTCTCAGCATAATAAATGCCATTTAATAAAAGCCCACAGCTAACATCATAATCAATAGGGAAATACTGAAAGCTTTTCCACTAAGATTAGGTGCAAGATAGGACCCCACCATTTCTATTCATCATAATAGTGGAATTAGTAGCAAGAGCAATTAGACAGGAAAAAGAAATAAAAGGAATATAAATTGGAAAGGAAGAAGTAAATATCTCTATTTGCAGATGACATGAACCTATAGGTAGAAAACCTTAAAGATTCCCACCAAAACTCTTCGAACTAATAAATGAACTCAGTAAAGTTTCAGGATACACAATTGACATGCAAAAATCAGTAGCATTTTTATCCATAAATAACAACGGAGCTGAAAAATCCATAAAACAATCCCATTTATGATTGCATTAAAAAAAACTAGGAATAAATGTAACCAAGAGGGTGAAAGAATTGTGCAGTGAAAACTATAAAACATTGACGAAGAAATAGAACACAAATAAATGGAAAAATATTTTATGTTCATGGGTGAGAAGAATTAGTATAGTTAAAATGTCCATCTACCCAAAGCAATATACAGATTTAACACAATCCCTGTCAAAATTCCAATGGCATTATTCACAGGAATAGAAAAAAAATCCTAAAATTCATGGGGAACCACACACACACACACACACAAAAATCCCAAATAACTGAAGTAATACTGAGAAAGAAAAAAAAGAGAGCTATCACACCTATTGATTTGAAATTATATTACAAAGCTATAGTAATCAAAGCAGTATGGTACTAGCATAAAAACAGAAATATAGACCAATGGAACAGAATAGCGAGCCCAGAAATAAATCCAAACATATGAGCAACTAATTTTTGACAAGGGCATCAAGAGGACACAATGGTGAAAGGATAATCTCTTTAATAAATGGTTCTGGGAAAACTGTATTTCCACATACAAAAGAATGAAATTGGAACCTTATCTTATACTATACACACAAAAATCAACTCAAAATGAATCAAAAAACCTAACTAAATGTAAGAACTGAAACTATAAAACTCCTAGAAGAGAACATAAGGGAAAATTTGTGAATATTAGCCTTGCCAGTAATTTTTTAGATATCACACCAAAAGCTCAAACTAATAAATAAATGGACCACATCACACTAAAAAGTTTCTGTATAGCTAGGAAAATAATCAACAAAATGAAAAGGCAACCTACATACTGGAAAAAAAATAATTGCAAACTACATATCTGATAAGGGGTTAATATCCAGAATTTACAAAGAACTCTTATAATTCAATATCAGAAAAACAAATAATCCAATTAAAAATGGACAAAGGATCTGAACTCAAATCAATACTTTAAATTTGCTAATGAGTAGATCTTAAGCATATGGATATGTGAATTTGCTTGATTGTGGAAATCATTTTATAATCTATACACATATCAAAATATCACATTGTATATTTCTTGAATATATACAATTTTTATTTGTCAATTATACCTCAGTAAAGCTGAAAAGGCAAGACTTGACAAACTTCAAATCCAGTGTCCTTACATAATACTGTATTTCTGAGGTTAAGAAGACTATCTCCTTATTCCTTTTAGTACTTGGGCTGATAGAAATTACTTACAGAAAAATCTAAGTGTGGATAGGCTGTCCTTTCCATGAGGTTTTTCAACCTGCCGATTGATGTTGGTCCAAACACCACCCCATCACCTACAGACCACAAACATGCCAAATGCCATTCTTACTTCCTCATTTAATGACAGCTTCTACGAAGGTGATAGGATACTTTCCTTAGAATTGTTTTAAGACTTTTTTTTTTTTAATAAACTAAGCTTTTAAACCAAGATGTTTTTACAAACTAGTTTTGGAAAGAGACATTTACTGTTAAAAGATTTCTATTAATTTCCCATAGGATATAATTTTTATAGGTAATCCAATCATGTAGTGGTTTTTACACATAGATAGCACCCTTATTGAAATAAAAGGATGAAATGGATCTCAAATTCTAATACTCCTGACTTCTTTGCTCTATAAAAGCAAGGGATTTTTTTTCTTCCTTATTCAGTTATGTAGTTATAGGAAATAGAAGAATGTCTGACACATAGTAGGTATCTCAATGAGTGAATGGAAGAATGAGATAAAGATGAGGGCATATTTTTCCATGATGGTATATACTTTATTTGGCATTTGTTTTGTTAACATTCCAGACTTAATGTCTTCAGGTGTATTCCTGAGCTATTCTAATGAACATCTCTGTCATCCTCGACAATAACGCTACTGACCCAAGATTGGAATTTTAAATAGGCCAAATTTTGGTGCATTCAATACTCACTTGGATATTGTCTTACCAGGAGAAAAAAAAGACGACAGTCAAGTCTCTAGATTCATATTCTATTCCGTGGTCCCTCTAATCTAGTCTTTTTGCCGAGGAAGGTTTTCCACAATTTGTGTTCCATGTTATGTAGTGCCCAGTTTCTTAACATTCCCATTCAGGCACTAATAGTTACATCCATTGTTTCAAAGTTCAGTGTGTTATATTATCAATCAGAGTCTAACCAGGAAAATAGAAATCACTTTAATACTTTTCAACAGAGTGAATTTAGTTCAGAGAAATTATTATATAGGAGTTGGTGAGGGCCAAAGAGTGGGTGGCATGGTAATCCAAAGTTAAACAGCAGAAACCCATTACTCTAGGCTGGAAAGATTAAGAATGTAGGCAGTGTTACTGACCATGGGCAGGGGTCATCTGATGGAAGCTGGAACTGGCACAAACTTGTCAAGCAATGAAAACAAAGAGCTGGAGCCATAGAGAAGAATCAACTTCTCAACAGCTGTCTTAGATAGAGAGGCAGGAGAAGAAATGCCTTGGCTTCTCTCTCCCATCTTGTTCAATCTCTTGCCAGTGTCTTCCTCTGTCAAAACTCAACCAGGAGGCAGCTTATCTGGGATGCTGGGAAACACAGACTACAGGGCTCATTCTCCCCTTGTGTTAGAGAGCTTAGCTAAAGAAGGACAAGGAATGGAGCCAACATACCCAAGCTCCCAGCCACAGCCCCCATAGCAATATTGATTGTTTCAAACGTTTAAAGGATTTTCTCAAAGGTTCTATGTAGTTTCACCTCTTTGATGCTGTGTCTCAGTGGTTCCAAAATCTCATCACTTTTTGTTTTCAAGAACTATCTCTAGTGGAGACAACTAGAAAATAGAAAAAAATCTTTTAAAAATAGAAATTAATACAGTCTTTGTTCACTTCATCATGGATTTTTAGGCATTTAATTGAAAGATGCCATCAAAATGACTTTTAAAATGTTCACTTTTCTAAGTTTATAAGCCACAGAAAGCTCATCTTCCTGCTAGCATAAGCAACTGTTGTAGTAGGTTCTTAATCTGAAAACATAATGAAAAGAAAATACAGCATGTTGTGAAAACTATTTGAAGCTTGCCTTGCTATAGGACTAACTCTAAAAGATTCCTTAAGATTCAGAAAATCAAGAAAACCCAAGAGGAACTTAAATGCTTGAATCCTTATCTCTGCTACTGCAGATCATGTCATTGGACACTCCAGAAAAATGAATGTGTCTTGAAGTGGATGAAGTGTGTGATTACATCCCAGAGTAGAGTGAGTATGACATAATAATGCTTGACAAGTTCTTGAAGAGTTTAAGTAGCAAGCAAGGAAGAAAATGGTTTCCTCTAGCATAAGGAGTTAGAACTTGAAGTACCTAGATGGAATTGGCAAATGGAAACATTTGAATGCCTTTCTAGAAATATTTCCTAATGGAGTTGTAGTTAGGACGGTGAAATTGGTTTTCTAGGGGACAGTGGTTGGATCAGAGGTTTATGAAGTAAATAAAAGAAAAGATATCTGAGAATATACCACAGGGAATATACCCTAAGAAGCCAGCTATTATTAGCTCTTTTCTTAGTTCTAGCATTAGAAATGGCAATGTTACATTTGCATAGTGCTTTTCAATGATATGTATGTACACATACTGTCTCAGCCAATCCTCAGGTAAGAAATTAGGTTCAGAGAGGTTAAAAATGGCTTGTTCAAAGTGGCACAACTGGTGAGTGTTGGAGCTGGGTCTCCAACCCACACTCTCATTCAACCTTCAGTATTCTTCCCAGTGTAGTAAAGAGCCTTGGGATCTGGAAGAGTTACTCACAGCAAATAGAAGCAATGATTGATGCTGGAAGAGTTCACTTGAAGTCTACATCAATTCTCTGATGTGATATACACTTATCTGCAAGAAAAGGACAACAATCTCCCCTACTAAATATCTGGGGAGCTATAACAGCCAGGATTCTTGGTTTTAATGAAAACAGAATCCATGTTAGTTAGTTTAGGCAGAAGGGGGTTTATTGTAGCATATAACATAGCTTACAGAATTTATGGGAGGGATAAAGAACTAAGCAGCCCTGCTTCTAGTATTTGTGGGACCTGGGGCAAAAGCACAAGTAGAGATCCACATAGCATACATATAAATATTAATACTTAAAAGTTAAACCTAATCTTCAGACTGTAATATAAAATATATGCTATTCTCCCACTTTGAGGAATTTACCTCTGAAATGACCGAAATGACCTGGAAAGTCAAAATTCACTTTAGAATTCTCAAACTCCTCTGGGTTTCTCACCAAAGCATAGTGCCATGATGAAACCATGACCCTCATCTCCACCCAGGTTCCCAGCCCTTCTCAGGCTCCCTTTTGTGCTACAAGGACCTTATGTACATGCATGTGGACACTCAGCCCACATGGACAAGTTCTATCTATAACCTTGGCAACAAGCTGCCCTGTGGTCACCCTCATACCCAAGGGTGCCCACACTGGTGGTGTGTTACACTCTCAGGAGAGTGGCCCTAGGAAAGAGGTCCACACAGACTCTCGACACAAGCTCAGGGACACTTGGGTAAATAATATGGGTCCATGGTTCCAAGGGCACAGTCTGGGGCTAGAGCTCCGATTAAGCACATCCCCTTATCCCCATAGACTCCTCACTCTGTATGGAGGGGCAGAGCCAGTGAGGAACCTCTACGGTGTTGAGTCCAGAGCAAAAGCCCCTCTTGCCTGGATCTTAGAGTGAAATCAAGCATGGGTGCTACTCACTCAGCAACAATGTAGCTTGATGAACTGCCCAGCAGCCCTAAGAGACTTGTTGAAAGAAATCTGGCTGCTAAAGGAACTTTGCTGTTTTGTACCTTTGATATCAGGAACTGGCCTATAGAACTTTTCCCACAGCTGCCTCAGGAGAAACAAATATCTGCATTTGTATTTGCCAGGAGGTCCAATCTCCTCATGCAAGGCTACCATTTCACTTTGCTGACTTCTATTTCAAGGCTCGAGTGCAGATAGTAGAACCTAAAACAGGATGGAAACTTAGCTGCAAATGTAGTTTGGCCTTTCCAGCTTCCATCATTCAGGACGACACATTAGAAGTAGATTGAAGTGTGTGACCATAGGAGAACCAAACCTCTGCAACATCTTTGGAAAAAAACATTTATGGAGATACAAATAGAGACAATTTGGATACCACTGCTTCCCCCCCGCCCCAGCCCCTGTGGTAATCCACCATTGTGGATTTATTGGTAATAGCTATTTGGAGCAGTCTGTAAAGCCTTCTGGGGCTGTGTCTGGACTCAGTGAGAAAAAGCACTCTCCCTGATATTTTATATCTGCCATGGCTATGAGAGAGGGCAGGGGTGTTGCACATGCCATCTTTGGAGGTAGAGCTATGTCTCAGATATATATACACAGACACTGAATAAGATTTTGTTAAATGAATGAATAAACTATGTATAAATGAATTATAGCTAGGCCCTTAGACAGGAATTAAAATCATTCCGGAATTTTCCATCCTGTAGTCCTTGTCCATTTAATTTTACCTATTACCACAGTGAGTTAAAGAAGAAAATAGATATAATGAAAACAGAACAATGGAAGTGATATTTGTAGAAGTTAAGGAGGCAGAAGTTTCCCATTTAAATGAAGGAAAAGAAGATAATAAATGTGAGGAGGGTCAAAATTCTCCTCACCTTCTTTCTATGCTCTCCAATGTTAGTTAAGATAATACTACCAGCAATTTCCATGACCCAATGTGATAGATATTTGTTCTCTTTCACATAATAACCTGATGTACGTGTTTCTTGTCAGTGGTGGAAGGAGGTTCAGGCTTCCAACATGGGCTTCGGTGTTGCCCTGGGCACTAACATACTGAAGGCACATGGGGGAAGGAAGTGGGAGAGAAAGGTATGTGCTTTGTGACCATTTCAACTCCAGAAGTGACACACATCACTTCTGCTCACATTCTCATTTGAGAATTAGTTATTTGGCTGGTTGCAAGGGTGAGGTTGGGAACTATAGTTTCCATCTAGGGACTGCTTCCTAGTAACTACTCTATACTAGTTCTGCTCAAAGTATGGTCCACAGACCAGCAGTATCAGCATCACCCGGGAACTTGTTTAAAATGCATTTTTCTTGCTAAATTAAGATGTCTTGGGGTGGGGCCCAGAAATCTGTGTTTTACAAGCCCTCCACATGACTCTTATGTATGGTCAGATTTGAAAAGCACTGATCCACACTAGTATGGGAGCACGAATCTCTGGTGACAGTTTGTAATCTCTGCCCTACCACCTGAGGTTACTGCATTCCAGTGCACCGATATTTGGAGCCCCTCCCTGCAACACAATTATACTTCTTAAAATCAGGCTTTGTCATGTGGCTTCCTTTGGCCAATAAAATGTGATCAGAAATGATAATCACCACTTCTAGGTGGAGGCTTTAAGAGCCAGTATGTGTGCTGTTACCTCCTCTTTCCTTCTGTCACTATGAACTGCAAGGACCAGATAATAGCTATTCAGTTAGCCTGGATCCTGGAATGAAGAGCACAGACAATGTAGCCGACCTGCAATGAACATGTAGCATGGAAGAAATAAACCTGTGTTGTTTTAAGCTTTGAAATTTTGGGGTTGTTGGTCACTATAGCATTATCCTGACTGTCATGCCTCCTTTCCTCCAACCTATAACACTGGCACAGTCTACATTTGGTTTTGCAAAACTGCTCTCCATGGGGTTATTTCCTCCTTGGCATTATGCTAAAAATTTTGGCATGCTACTTTCAACTGAGTGGTGATTCCTGGTTTTTGTACACTTACCCCTTTGGCTTCTCATAGACCTTTTCATTCTTACTTCAAGTATTGATCGTGTCTAGAAACTTGACTGTTGTACAGCAGAATTCTTATTTGCAAACCAAGTTTGCTCTGGTTTTGGTGACCCTGATTTTTCCACTGTTAATATTTGTGAAAAGAGTCATGCAGAGTCATGCAGTTTTCACTCCATCATCCAGGTCCCAGTCGATCTATTGTCTTTATCTTCTAGGGTCAAGAGGTCAACACTATTAGGTGGCAATAATTTAATTTCTTGAGAATCTGGCTCAAGGGTATTCCGAGGATAAATCAAATCACAAAAATCTCAGACTGTTAGATTGGAAGGATGTCCTCTTAAGTGATCTGCTGAAAATCTAATTTAAACTTGGTCAGCACACACACTAACATATATTACATATGATTGGCAACAGGAAGCAGCATAGATAACTCAGAAATCATATATTGGGAGTTAGGGGAGCAGTGTGTGATATTTTTGGAGGGGGTGGCAGATTTACCTACCTAATTTTGTTAAGCTTAAGCTAGTATTTGCATAATGACTTTGTGTTTCCTGAGCATGGCTCGCTGGCCAATGAGGAGCAGGTGGCTTGGGATTAAAATTAGAACATAACCAATGTACAGTAAAATGTCAACTATCTGTCTGGAACATTAAGGAAATGAGTTGTTCTGGTTACAAAGTTCATATGTATAAAAATAGGTTCATTTAAACTATTTTTGGTGAATATCTTTGAAAATATATATATACTTCCCTGCTTTATTAAATAGAACATTCTAATCTGATCTTGTCTTGATGACTCAATCATAAATTATTCTAACGGACTTTAATAGAGCCTATTGAGTACAGGGCTCTGTGTCTGAACCTGTGGGGGATCCAGTTTGGAGTTCTGGTATCAACTTTTCAGAGTTTTTCTGTCCTCTTCATCAACTCTCGGGCTGCCGGCTGTCACTTTTTGATACTGCCAGTGTGTGTCTCTCTGATGACCTGCTGTCTCTGGGATACCTTGAACTGGGAAACCAGACAATTGCTTGTTAAAGTTGTGCCTAAAATATAAGCAAATTGACTCCGAATGTGATCCCCAGAAGCTTTCCTGTGAAAAAAGGTGCATCAGCTTTATTATATCACCTTTTCCTGATCAGTGGCCCATTTTACTTTCTCTCAGTAGGTCTCAGGAAAGTGAGATTGAGAGATTACTGAGTTTCATGCAGATCACATGCTTCTTTTCATTGGGTCTATTTTGAACATGGATGATGGAATATTGACTAGATGTGGGATGTCATAGCTAGATGAGGCTAATGAAAAACCTAGCCACAATGCTTTGCATTTTAAGAGCCCTTTATACTGTTCAGAATGTTCTCCCTACTGACATCTGCATCTGTCATTTGGTATAATGTTAATATTGCATCATTTTTGTAACCATAATGACTATAAATTGTTTTAAACTGCCTTGCTAATAAGTAATAATGTCTTAACTTGGCCTTACAGGGAAGTGAAAATGTCCAGCATGTTGCTTGTTTTCTTCTTTCTAAACATTTGCCCTTTCTTTTTCTTGGCTGCATGGTCTTGTGAAAAATAGACCTTTTTCACAAGACAAACTTTTTTCTTTGTCTACTGGTACCTAAGGTGGGTCACTATTATAGACCCCTCTCTCCCATTAAGTTTTCTACATGGAGGATAGCACAAGGTCAAAGGGTAGAGAAGGCACTTACATATGAAAAAAATAGGTGAGAGGGAACCAAAAAGGGCATAAATTCAATGCAACAATTAAGTTTTCGACACATAATACATTCTTGAAAAGTATAGCAAAAGCTCCTCAAAGCTGTCTGTTTCTTGTCAGTTACTGAACTTTGATATTCAATGAACGCCTGGATTGTTGAAACATCTGTAATGGTGAAGAAAGTGACCCCTAACAACCTGTGCTTCAAATGGGCTCATTTAATGCTGGTAGAGGACTGTTTGGCCACAGACAGAGGAAGACATATGCCCTCTTTCAATTCTTCCACAGACAGATGTGGAAGGGATGATTTATCATATAAGGCCAAGACCTTTTTTGTGGCTGGGATTACACTGAACACATTCCAGACCTCCTCTGTGCCCCTTTTTCTCTGTGTTGAGCCACAATCTGTGAAGCTACTACAGGGATGTGAGGAGAGTAGAAAACATATGTTTATAGTTACTGTAGTAGCAGTGGATAGCTACGGATAACTTGTCAGAGCTATAAAAGCTGGGCATATAGTCTTAGAAACCAGTGGGTGGAGGACACCTGGCTGGGATGGGGACATGAGAGACCATGCAGAGCATGGAAAGAAACCACCGTTGAATGAAAACCATGCATTGCTCTTATATGATCATATTCCTGCTGTTAGGCATGGCTTCTGGTGTAATCTGGGCTCTGGGCCCTAACAGAAGACTGATAGACACAGGGGCTGCAGGAGCAATTAAACCTAGTGTGGTCTGTTTCGTGTAGTAGGAAGAGCAAGAGTTGGTTTTCTATCCATCAGTCCATCCATGTATTCACCCATCCGTCTATACATTCGTTCCATACAAAAGTCAGAGTAATTATCCCAAAGTACACATCTGGTCATGTTACTACCCTCTTTAAATTCTTTCCTAGCTTTGCCCTCAGGATGAAGTCCAGACTCCTGAATGTGTCCTCCCTGGCCCTACATAATCATTATTAGTCCTCTGCCCACTTGTCTAGTGACATCTCTTGTCCTTCCATCTCACCTCCTTATACACTCTATGCTCCCCAGTCATGTAAAGCTGGAGAGCTGCTTTCAGTAACTTGAAAGAATATTTCCTCTGGATCTCTGAGCAAGTTGTTCTTTCCCCTTCTTCTCCATCCTTTGCTTTCATGACCTCTAATCATTCACCACTTCCCCTAATAGGCCTTACCTTAAGGGAGGGTTGGGTCCCTGCACTCAGTGTTCTTGTAGCACCTCTAGCCTCATCAGAGCCCTGTGTATTACTACCTTCAGTGCTTCTGTCTTCCTATTATACTTTAGACTCCTTAAAGGCATAGATGGTACCTATATTTTTTTATTGTTGAGACCCTAATACCTAGCACAGTCTGCCACATAATGAGTTTAGCAAATATTTGTTGTATAAAAATGTATGACCAAGATTCGCAATATGAAGATTGAATTTTGTTGAAAAGCTATCTGGACCTGTATTCCAGCTTCACTGTTTACTAAATGCATAACTTTGGGCAGTTTATTTCAATTCCTTGTTCCTTAGCTTATATTAAGTAAGAACAACAGTATAGTCATGCATTGCTTAACAATGGGGATATGGTCTGAGAAATTCATAGTTAGGTGATTTTGTCATTGTGCAACATCATAGAATGTATTTACACAAATCTAGATGGTATAACCTATACACCTAGGCTACATGGTATAGCCTATTGATCTTAGGCTACAAACCTGTACAGCATGTTACTGTACTGAATACTGTAGGCAATTGTAACACAATGGTAAGCATTTGTGTATCTAAACATAGAATAGGTATGGTAAAAATATGGTATTATTGTCTTACTGGACCGTCATCACATATTCAGTCCATTGTTGACCAAAATGTCGTTATGTGGCACATGACTGTATATACTTCTTAGGATGCGGTTAAATGAGAGATAACTCATGTCAAACACTTAGTGTCTAGCACATATAATAAATACACTTGGTTATATATGATTATAATTGTCTTCTACCTGCAGGGCTCTAGATGTAAACCTATGGTGGAATGCAAAAATATGCAATCTACAAATCATTGCAGGGACTGGGTTAATTTCTCTAAACCTCATAGGTGGCTCTATGAGACAAGCTGAGTACTAATATTAACATGGACTCTGGGAGACATCTTGCCCTAAATCTGACCTAGGGGCTCAGGACTATCATTCTCACTGCTGACATGGCATGATCTTGAAAAGTTCAATTCCTACTTATTCCTGAACTTAAATTACTGCTAGAGTTTCTCTCTTTTTCTCCTATGTCTTTATTTCTTTTCCACAATCCTGGTACTTCTGAGAATGGGGCCTGCATGTGTCACCAACAGATCAAATCCCCTTCCTATATCCTGATGACTAGAGTCCTACTCCTGAAGCCCAGGCCCTGCTGGGGCCATTCTACCTCTCTGATGATGACCACCTGTTCTTACTAGCTTAGTCTAGAAGGCTCATCACAATGTTCTTTCACTGCCTGACTTTTTAACCCCTACTGTGAAACTGCCTACCTGCCTGGACTGCCACCTCTCTCCTGCATGGTTACCATGCTCTACTGGCCTGTCTGGAGTAGAGCTGGGTCTGCCTCTTATTACTTACCCTACTCTATTTTACATAATAAGTTCCTCAATCTGAGTCCCTTTTCTCAGTTTTATCTCACCATCATCCAAACTCCTATTCCAAGCATACTTGCCTACAAGAAACTACACTGTCTTAGGTGGGATAATGCACATCCTTAAATGACAATTAAAGGTCAAAAGTCAGAAGTAACTTGGAACATTGATGAAAGCTTCCTGCCTATAAGACTTGAAAGAGTAAGCAGGAATTAATCAGGGGAAAGAGAATTCTTTTATCTGATAAAATCTATACTGACACTCCAAGAATGAAGCAGACTAACAGCTTTTGGACAACAGGCAAACTGTATCTCTACAGAGTGCTCATAATAGGATTCTTGACTCTCTCCCAGTCCCCGTTAGGAATGGAGGAATCCTTCCATTAATACCAGAGCGTGTAACTAAGAGTGCAGGAAGGACTCCAACTTTCCATTCCAAAACCTTCTGTGACTTGGTGTCCATCTCATGGAGAATACCTTTATGTACCACCCAAGGGATTGTGATGGGGATAAACAAATTCTTAGTCAAACGCTATAGTTTGATGTGGGCGAAAATAAGTGGTGTGGATGGTGATTGAGGATGGAAAAGAATAAAAACACTGAGCTGGAAAAGAAACACAATTCACTGCTGCTTTATTTCTCTCTTAAATTGTCTTCATGATACTGTGGTAGTTCAATCAAAATGGGGTATATCTCTTTATTTTTAAGGAATTAAGTAAAAGAAGCAATAATTATTGCTATAATCATTCAGCTGAATCCAGGTACCTGAACGTGACTGGAAATGACCATATTTCTCCTTGGAAATGTGTTGGAGGGGAAGAGTTTCTTCTTCAGCTTTGCCAATTAAAGGCAAGAGGGGGAAATTCCCTTTCGGTCAGTGGTCTGGCGGTTCTGTTTGCCTGATATAGGAAAGTGAGAAACAGTTTCAATGTTAGACCTAAATTTGTACCCCTCCACCATTTTCTAGTGGAATGATCTTTCTCTCGCTAAATCTCATCTGTAAAATGGAAAGAATGATGTGAAACTCGTAGTGTTGCTGTGAGGATTAAGTTATGGATTGCCTGTAGAGGATCTGGCACAGTGAGTAGTACATGTAGGGACATAATCAATGCATTCTCAGCTGTTCTTGTTCGTTAGGATCAGTGACTACGGAAGCAGGTGTGCCTGGGAAGAATGCTTTATAGCATTGCCACATTTGACCTCAACCTGGTGAGACATTCTCAGCAGCAACTCCCAGAGTACTAGCTCATTTTGGTGACCTCACTGCACCCAATAGGTACGTTTTTATCCCTCCCCTCACCTCCCACCCTCCGTCTCCCTTTCTAGGTTTCTCATGTCCTTTATATTGCTTTGTGCCTGTGTGTACCCAGTTAGCTCCCACTTATTAGTGAGAACGTGTGGTGTTTGGTTTTCCAAATTGGTTTCCAGTTTGATTTTGAGATATTTCATTTAGGATAATGGTCTTTAGTTCCATCCAAGTTGCTGAAAATGACATTTCATTCCTGTTTATGGCTGAGTAGTACTCCATGGTGCATATATACCACACTTTCTTTATTCACTCATGAATTGATGGGCACTTGGGTTGATTCCACATTGTTAGATAGTTAGTGTCTCCAGCTGTCCTTGGGAAAAGGGTTCCCTGCTTTGGGGCTGTTTTGAGCAATTGCCTCACCTGGGAAGAAGAATAAGGGCAGGCACTCCATTTTGGTGCTAACCCACTCTTAATCCTATCCCTAGCAACTACTACACCTGGGGAAGAAGGGAATGCTTTATCAATCTGGGAATTCCCCAACCCAGGCATAATAGGATTTAGAAAATGAGCTAGAGAAACCTAAGGGTAATTATTATGCCATTAGCTTGAATCTGCATTGTGGTTTACCCCCTCCCCAACCCCCGTGGGCTTTCTTAGAGGGAGGTTGTATATGCAGCTGGAATTCTGGGCACACCTATTGATCATTTGATAACATCCTACACCTTCCAAGATCCCTCCCCTAGATGAACTAATAAAAGGAAACAATATGAGAAGTCAGGGAGTAGGTCTCCTTCCCTCCCTGACTCCCTCCTTGTCTTTCTCCCTGTCTGCACTTATTGCTCTAAGATAAAAGTGTGAAACTGCTTACTGCCTGGGGTTACTCCCTGGGTTGGCCCTGCTGGTGATTTTAGATAATAGATAATAGTCTGGACTTGACACTTTGGTGTGTCTGGTTATTCTTCAGCCAAGGGCACACCAAGAAGCAAGACAGGCTGCCACCCTAACAACATCTTTGCAATTGTGAGTTGTGCTATAATAAACATTCAAGTTCAGGTGTCTTTTTGATAAAGTTCCTTTGGGTAGATATGCAGTAGTGGGATTGCTGGATCGAACGGTAGGTCTACTTTTAGTTCTTTGAGGAATCTCCATGCTGTTTCTTACAGAGGTTGTACTAATTTGCAGTCCCACCAACAGTGTATAAGTGTTCCTTTCTCTCTACATCCATGCCATCGTCTATTGTTTTTAGACTTTTTAATGGCCATTCTGACAGGGGTGAGGTGGTATCTCATTGTAGTTTTAATTTGCATTTCCCTGATTATTAGTAATGTTGAGCATTTGTTCGTATGTTAGCCATTTGTCTATCCTTCTTTCAAAAAACTTTTGTTCGTGTATTTTGCCCACTTTGTGATGGGGTTATTTGTTTTCTCTTGCTGATTTGCTTGAGTTCTTTGTAAATCCTTGATATCGATCCTGTGTCAGATGTATAGTTTGTGAATATTTTCTGTCTACTCTGCTGATTATTGCCTTTGCTATGCAGAAGCTTTTTAATTTAATTAAATTGCATCTATTTGTTTAGTTGTTGTTACTGTATTTGCCTTTGGGTCTTAGTTATAAATTCTTTGGCTAGGCCAATGTCTAGAAGAGTTTTTCATATGTTTTATTCTAGAATATTTTTGGTTTCATACATTATATTTAAGTCTTTTATCCATCTTGAATTAATTTTTGTATATGGCAAGAGAGAGGGGTACTGTTTCATTCTTCTGCATGTGGCTGTCTATTTATCCCAGCACCATTTATTGGATTGGGCTTTCTCTACCCAGTGTATGTTGTTGTCTCCTTTGTTGAAGATCAGTTGATTGTAGGTAGATGTCATTATTCCTGGCTTCTCTATTTTGTTCCATTGGTCTATGTCTCTATTTTTATGCCAATACCATGCTCTTTTGGCCACCGTAGCCTTGTAGTATAATTTAAAGTCAGGTAATATGATGCCTCCAGATTTGTTCTTTTTGCTTAAGATTGCTTTAGCTACTTGGGCTCTTTTTTGGTTTCAAATGAAGCTTATGATGATTTTTTTATAGATCTGTGAAATATGATGTTGGTATTTTGATGGGGATTGCATTGAATCCATAAATTACTTTGAGCAATATGAACACTTTAACGATGTTGATTCTACCAGTCCATAAGCAAGGGAAGTTTTTCCATTTGTTTATGTCACTGAAATGTCTTTCATCAGTGTTTTGTAGTTCTACTTGTAGAGATCTTTCACTTCTTTTGTTAAATATATTTGTAGGTATTTTATTTTCTTTGCAGCTATTGTGAATGGTATTGAGTCCTTGATTTGACTCAGCTTGACTATTAGTATATAGAAATGCTACTCATTTGTGTACATTGATTTTTGTAACCTGAGACTTTGATGAATTTATTTATCAATTCCAGTAGACTTTTGGTGGCTTCTTTAGGGTTTTTTTAGATCCATTTTTCAATTTTCTTGGCTCTATTATTGGTACTATTATTCTCTTACTCATCTGTTCATTATTTTATTCTTTTATTTATTCATTTTTCCTCATTTATTCATTGATTCAACAAATATGTATTCTGTATATTTCTTGACAAATCTGAGTTGTCATTGAAGAGCTAACAAGTATCCCGATAAGTAAGGCAAAATAGGGTAGTGTTTAAGAATGAGTGTTTTGTAATCCACTCAAGTATTACATGAGCAACTCATGGGCACTTGGGTTGTTTCCTCATCTTTGCAGTTGTGAATTGTGCTGTTATAAACATTTGTGTGCAAGTGTCTTTTTTAGAAAATGTTTTTTTTTTCTTTTGAGTAAATACCTAATAGTGGGATTGCTGTATCAAATGGTAGGTCTACTTTTTGTTCTTTGAGATATCTCCATGCTACTTTCCATAGAGGCTGTACAAGTTTGCAGTCCCAATTTGAAATTTAAAAGAAAAACGAAAAACAAATGTCAGAGTATCAAAAAATGAAAAGAAAATTAAAAAGGTATTTCAGCTGAAAAAAACGATGAGTACTCTGAAGTCAGGGATAGATTTCTTTTTGAAGCACTCAATAAATGCTAGTGTTGATGATAATGATGATGATTTTTAATGATCTGGTCCTCCTTGTATCTTAGACTTTAGTTGAGATATCACATAAGTTTCATGGAGCAATTAAGGGCTTTTAATAAGATTAATGACTGGCTTGTGATTACCTTTGATGTCTCATTTTTCACACTTCCCCATCGATAGACAGACCCTAAAACTAGTCAGTTTCTCCTTGATATGTCTCACAGATTAATCCTTTCTTCTCTGGTACCACTGAGAACCCTCACCCCATTCATCTAAAGTGTGATTTTGTGGGAACATTATATAATTACCGAGTATAATTAAACTAGACTTCATCCTAAGTAAAAGATGGTCTCCTTGGGTGTCATTCTGCAGTGAAGTGGCTGAGCTGGGATGTGACAGAATCTCTGACCAAGGCTGTTTTCAATGATTCAGACTCTGACTTGCTGAATTTTCATACTGGTGGTAGCCACTCTGCTAATCTTTTTATCTGTTTGTAAATTTAGAGATGTCCATCTGTTGAGATTTTATGGATATTGTTATACTAAAAAGATGAATTCTGTTAATGAAGGAATATCCTTCAAATTTGCCACAGTTAAACTTCTTTAAAGAAACTTCTAGTACTATGATAGCAAATAAATCCCATCTCACATGCTATCTTGTATCAGTTTGCTCGTGCTGTGTAGCATACCACTTCAAACGTAGTGGCAATAATTTCTTAAGGGTCTACAGACTGGCTGAATGATTCTGCTGATCCAGGCTGGGCTCAGCTCACTTTGACTGGACTCTCCCAGGCATCTACAGTCAGCTAGCAAGTTGACTGGTGTGGGCTATGCTAGCATAGGTTCAGCTAGAATGACTTGGTTGCCTCCAAGTTCTCTTCAAGTCAAGGCATCATGCTTGAAGTCTAGGATATTGCTAGGATGTTGTGATCCACATCAGGTTCATATAAAGCTCCTCTTGATCCAGAAAGTTATGTTATATACAGGAAAAAAAAGTAATTTGCTCTAAATGCATTCACCACATAATGATGAAATGAGGATAGAATAACCTATATAAATATTCCCATTTGAAAAGGGAAAGAATAGAAAGTAACAGCAGTCACTGGTTCCTAGGAGCTCTGAACTTCTTCTGGGCAGATGCTGCCCACTTCCCGTACCCTGGCGATGGAGAATGTCCTTGATTAGTTCTGCTCTCTGAGAATGGTTCCCCAGCCTGTTGTTCTCCATGGCTCTTGTCTCTGCCCTCTGGTGTGTCTTTTCTTATTCACCTTCCTTGGCCACTTCTGAGGAGGATATTGGAAAATATTTCTGCATCCTGCCTATAGAAAGTTAGGAGCCCAAAGTCTTTCTATATGTTTAAGACATTTCTCTACAGTCTAAATTCTTTTTTAGTCTAGACTGGGAGAATGTTGCCAATCTAGCTGAATTTAAAACATTGTGAATTTTCTGTGAATATAATTTGATTCTACTCCATGAGCTAAAAGACACACCTTAATATCCTTGTAATCCCTTCTGTATAGTAAGCCCTGGCTTAATTCTTCCACAGGTCTTTTTAAGGGATCTTATAGCCACACCAGTGAGTTTTTTGCTCTCTTCTAGGGAGAAAACTGTTTTATTTTTCTGGGTAAAAACAGTTTTATTTTCCCTCCCAGAAAATCATGAACTCTATTTTCTCCATGTTGTGCTTATAGACTAGGTAGTTTTTGTCTTTAGGATATGTCCTTCTTGTAGCAGTGTATCAAATATAGCCACTAAGAGCTAGTTGGCACTTTCGTCATCTGCCTGGAAATCTCATTGCTTAAATCCAAAACTTCATTAGTGCATTTTTTGTTTTCTTAGTTACAACACATGATGTAGTTTTATCAGTGGTTTCACCATTATATGAAATGTATCATTTTTTCAGCATCCTTTAACAGTTTCCTTATTATTATTCTATAGCTTCTGCTGACTGCTCTGACCCAAAACCAATGTCACATATTCCAAGTTTTAGTTAGGACAGAACCCAAGTCCAATACCAAATTCTTTATCAATTTGCTATTGCGCATCACAAACCACTCTAACATTTGATGGCTTAAAATATCAACAGTAGACTATTCCACACAAGTCTGGGTTGGCAGGAGATTTTGCAGACCTGAACTAAGCCTAGTGAATGCATCAGTGCTCATGCATCTGTGATCAGCTGGCAGATCAGCTAGGACCTGGCTTATCCAAAGTGGCCTTGGTTGGAAAATCAGCCCTCCTCCATATATCTCTTACACTGAATTTTATCTCTAGGAAACGCCTGCATGAAATACTGTGCTTTAATACATTCAGAGGCTATATATAGGCTCAGAAGAAAAGGGTACTCTAATTTCAATCATAGATTAGGGGGATAGAAGAAGTAAAACATATGCCATGTACTCACTATTTCTCTCTTGTCCCCTGGGTCATCAGTGGTAGAGATGAGATCTCATATATGCTCACCTAATATGACACCTGACAATTATTAAGTGCTCAACATATACTTTGCATGAATAATTGAATAAATAAATGGAAAAGGAAGATAAATATATAGAGATACAACATAGACCAAATTACTAGCCAGGTATCCTTCAACTTGTTCAGATACTTTTCTCTCCAGTTCTTAAACACCACCTATAAAACATTCATCCTGTTATGCTTTCTCAAATATTAGATGGGCATATTTGCTGTGGCCCCTCTTATTTCAGCAGATGAATGCTCATATTTGAATTTCAAGATTTGCCTCAATTGATAGCTTTGCTCAAATCCTCCCTCTTCAATCAACCTTAGACAGAAGCAATCTAATTTTTTTCACTTGGTATTCATTTTATTTTGCCTAGTACTAGAATGAATCATTTTGACCTGTTACACCCCAGCTAGGTTGAAAGCTGCTTGAGGGCATGGTGTACACATCATTTGTCTAAATATTCTTCATAGTACCCAGGCCAGTTTCTTCCAAAAAATGTGTTTAAAATTTGTTGAGTGAATGAATGAACAAATAAACACTGCACAAGGGCAGGGACTTTATCTTGTTTATCCTTTGCTGTTAGATCAGTGCCTGGTATATGGCAGGTGCTCAATAAATATTTATTAAATGAAAATGAATAAATGAACAAGTAAATTAATTAGTAAATAAATTGATAAAAAGCAAATCTAGACGTATTGCTATTTTAAGAAGTTCCTAATTATATTAGAAAATTATTTTATAATTTTATAACTAGTTTTAATTGTAATTTCTTAGAATAGCCCAGGAACTCAATTTTATTATTATCCTAGTTTTCATTCTTGATCAAAGACCTTTTCCCAGACAATGAGAGAGAGAAATTGTACACTATCCTCACCAGGAGCTTTGTTTATAAAGTGAACTATGTCAGAGTTTATAACAAGACAAATGTTGGAGTCTTTTCAGGCCAAGAGGACTGGACTTATCCTCACAGGCAGAAAGGACCATGTCTGTGTCCTGAATGGGGTAATCTATTAGATTCCAAAAGTCCTTCATTTGGCCCCAAATGCTTCTTCTCTTGCTGAGACATATTCATTCCCTGCACTTGAGAGATATAGGGTTCAGTGCAGTGGTTGTCACACTTTTTTGTCTCACTGAATCCTACTTCCTACCCTCCAAATATTCTAATTTATTTGCACTGGTGGATGAGTGCCAGGAAACTGCATTTTATCAACTACCCCATTCCCATGATTCCGACACTGGCAGTTTGTAAACCACACTTTTAGAAACTCTAATTGTGCATGTGTGTGTGCACATGCCTGGGTGTGAGTGTGAGTGTGGAATGCAAAAAATAAAAAAAAAAGTGCCATGAGGTGCTATAGGTGCTGTGAGGTATGTCTGTGGAAAATCCAATGGAGGTGGAAAAGAAACTGTTACCCTTTGCTATAGATCTCTGGACCTTTGTTCAAAGTGTTGGCTAGATGAACATTTTCTCTTTTGCAATAACTTGTAACATTTTTAGGATCCAAAGGGGGAACAATGGAAGTCTGAAAGGACTAGGACATTCATGGAGGTTGATAATTTTGCTAAGGCTAGTTCCTTCCTAAAAATCCCAGGAGGGTGCCCATCTGTGTTATATATTTCTGAGAATCCTCCCATTAACCTTGCTGCTAGCAAAAAAATAATGAAAGCTTACTATGCTTGGCATATACCCAGGACGTGGCCAGCAGGGATGAAGGGGTTACATGGAACAAATGTGCTCCATGAGATCTCAGGAAAACTCAGTCCCTAAGCCAAGCAGTCAATGCAATTTAGAATAACTGAATATTGTCTATCAGGGTATCATATCCCATCTTGTGCCTCAACTTGAACTGGATGGTACAGTGTTTCACTTAGAGCTCTATATTTGTCTTCCCTCATTATCCCTGTGGGTGGGACCAATGAGGGGTGGAGGAGAAAAGGTACTCAGTGTGTACTCAATAATGCTACTAACATCACATAGCCTTGGGTCATTGGTGATGTGATTTATAAGCACTGTTAAGTTTGATCCCTTTTACTCCTACTGCAATTATCTGTTGGAATTTTACAGGACTGTGGACATACCGAGAGGAGGGATTTAATCGTTAAGTACTTTCAGCCTAATTGGTTCTCAATTGGAGGAGATGCCTTGGGTTTGGAAACTTGCCACATGTTAGCAGAGCATGTCGTTCATTGCCCACCTGTGGAGTTGACAGATACAAGAGAATGTTCTGACTTGGCATCATTTTTGGCATTTAGTTGACTTAACTGTCTTTAGGGCTGCTCCTAGAGCTCTGTATTTGTCAGCTGTGCCTGCCCATGTTGGACAGACATGAAGGCGTTTGCCAAGTCTTTTAGTTATCTGGCTAAGACCTGACTGTGGCAATTGGCATGAGACAGGATGGAGTATAGCTGTAATGCTAGTCTCCATAGAAAGCCATACCTGGGCAATTAAATGATAATAAATGTAGTTTTCAACATATATTTTATTGTATCTTTTTGAATTCCCAATCAAACCAGTGAACAAGTTATTTGCATTGCTAAATACAAAAGCCCCACTTGCATGTTAAAACACTAAGATCCAGAGAAGGAGAAACGGTTAAATAAATTATTGTACATCCACGTGATATCTAGTGCACAATCATTACAATAATAATTTTGAATATTCATTAATAATTTAAAAAATGGCTTGCCATGGATTATTAGATAACAATAGCTATAGCATTTAATTTTTTGCCATAAAAGAAAAAAGTCGAAAGTCAATAAAATAAATCCCATAAATCTTAATATAAATTAAGTGTAAGGATTTTGCAATGAGACTGGCCTTGTTTAAAGAGGTTAGGTGATGTTTTCAAAGTTACTTCATTGCTGCATAATTTTGAAAAAAGTTGATTAACCTTATTAAGGCTATTTTTAAGTTTAAAAAATGGGAATAAGATTCATAGCACTTACTCCACAGAGTTGTTTTAACTATTTAACATACTTATGTATCTGAAGTGCTACATTCATTGCTTGCTACATAATAAAACTCGAATAGCGTAAGTACATGCATAAATGCAAACGCACAGACATAGACACACATACAAACATATTTTTATATATCTTCTCATATTTTCTGTCTTGATAATCACTTCTTTCTTCCCCTCCAGTTCTTTGTCATTAATGCTAAGCAATGAGAAGAGGGAAAGCACTATATAGAATTACACTGTTTAGTATCATAGCCACTACCCATATCTGGCCATTGAGCACTTGAAATGTGGCTAGCCCATATTTATTTATTTATGAACATTTTTAGGGTAGTGAGTTCTGTTTTTTAAATTTTATTTCAAAATATTAAGGGAGTAAAAATGTTTTTCTTACATGGATAGCTTTTGTAATGCTTGAGTCAGAGCTATTAGTGTGCCCATCACCCAAATAGTGTTCTTTGTACCCATTAGATAGGTTGTTGCCCCTCCCCTACTCTTTCCTCCGCCCTGCTTGATTTCCAGTAATTTTTACTTCCCTCTGTGCACATGTATGCCCATCGGTTAGTTCGAATTTATTAGAGAGTACATGTGGTGTTTGTTTTTCCATTCTTGAGATACTTCACTTAGGATAATGGTCTCTAGTTCTATCCAAATTGCTGCAAAAGGCATCAATTCATCTTTTTTAATGGCTGAGTAATATTTCATAGTATACATATACCACATTTTGTTAATTCACTCATGAATTGATGGGCGCTTGGGTTGATTCCACGTCTTTGCAATTGTGAATTGTGGCTAGCCCTTATTTAGATGTTTTGTAAGTATAAAATCTACACTGGTACTTTTTTTAATTCAACAAATATTTATTGAACTTCTATTATGTAACAAACTATGTGCAAGGATCTAGAAATATAGTAGTGAATAGTACAGTCAGGATCCCTGTCATCAGTAGAGAATAGAGATTTTTAAAGAAATAAATAATTATAAGTGTGAAGGGTTTAAAATTTCAGTCAAAAAAAATTTACAGTTACATCTCAAGAATGCAGAAGTGTGACTTGACTTTTTTATACATGAACTCAACTTTGCTCTGGAATCCCCATTTCTATAGATGGTGAGAAATTCTCACTCTTGCTGCTTGCAGGTAACTCAGTTACTCCCAGACTAAACATAGAGGATTTTGGATAAATATTTACTTAATTTAAAGATTTATACTGAGTTCAAAGTTCACATTTGTATCAGGAATATTTTTTCCTTTCAAGAACTTTTCCCTTTATTTCCAAAGGATGGCATCTGGTTTCAGCAGAAACATATGCAAGTGGCATCATAGCACCAGCAGAGAAATGCCCAATCCACATGCTGTCCCATGTCTTGATGACTCCCATTGAGATATCTCATCCTCCTTGGTCTTTGAGTATCACCTTCCGATCCCATTGTAAATTTTATTCATGTAATTTGTTCCAGTTACTATTGCTGTATAATATGCCACTCCAAACTTAATGGAATAAAACAGCAAACATTTTATTATCCTCATGGGTTTTGTGGATCAAGAATTTGGAAAGGACACAACAGGGATGATTTATCTCTGCTTCTTTATGTCTGGGACCCACGGGAAGACTCTATGATGGACATAGAACATTGGTGGCTGGGATCATTGAAAGTCTTCGCCAACACCTTTAAGTGTCCTTTTATGTGGCTGCTTTATCTTGGCATATTCTGTTTTCCACATAATTGCAGGTGACAATGATTTCTGGCTCTACCTCAATAAGAACCCCCCTAGAACTAATAAGTGAATTTAGCAAGGTTGCAGAATATAAGATAAACATATAAAATTTAATTACATTCCTATATACTAGCAGTGAGCACATGCACACCCAAATTAAAAACACAGTAACATTTACAGTGACTCAAAAAATTAAATTAATTAGGAGTAAATCTCACAGAACATATATAAGAATTATATGCTAAAAACTATACAATGCTGATGAAAGAAATCAAAGAATATAAAAATAAATGGAGAGACACACCATATTCATGGATTGGAAGACTCAACAAAGTAAATATGTCAGTTCTGATATACAAGTCTAAAGCAATTCCTATCAAAATCCCAGCAATAATTTTGTAGATATAGATAATATTACTTGAAAATTTATATGAAAGACTAACAAACTAGAATAACTAAAAACAATTTAGATAAAGAAGACCATGGGAGGAATCAGTCTTCCCAATTTCAGGACTTACTTTGAAGACTCTGTAAAAAAGATTTTGAAGAGTATGGAAGAAATGTAAATTATCTAAATTTTTAATATTGTTTATATACTAAAATGGTATTTCTGATATATAGGTTAAATATGTTAGCAAATATATAAGCTCATTACACTCTTTTGGCAAAGGCAAGCACATAAATCCTCTATGACAACATTGTATGGAAGATTCTTCCCAAAGTAATTATGTTTGAAGTCACACTTGTACTTTTCTTTTGTTTCTAAGTCTTGCATTTTCAGTTATAACTGCCTGACATTTCTGTTTGAATCCCACGGTCCCCTTAAACTCACCATGTCCTAAACCGTGTTTTCATTTTCTTCACAACTGTGTCCTGATTTCTGATTTTCCTGTTTCAGTTTCATTCTTGCTGTCCTCACAACCTCACTTGCACTTTCCCGAACCACATCAATAGACTTTCATTTGGGGACTCTGCTATTACTTGATTCTCCTTCAATCCATTTTGCTCACTGAATCCACATTCATCTTGCTAAAATATCACTTTAAAAAAAATTGCATCATTCTTTTCAAAAGACTTCAACGGCACCTATTTTTCTTAAGATAAAACCCACACCATTTAGCTTGGTATTTCGGGCCCTTCCAATCAACCCAAATTATCATTCTGGTCTTCTTTCTAATTTTTTGGTCTAGTTTTCTATTTATAAACTAGTAATTACTTTTTTTTTTTTTTTTTTTTTTTAGAAAGAGTCTCACTCTGTTGCCTGGGCTAGAGTGAGTGCCGTGGCATCAGCTTAGCTCACAGCAACCTCAAACTCCTGGGCTCAAGCAATCCTTCTGCCTCAGCCTCCCAAGTAGCTGGGACTACAGGCATGCACCACCATGCCCGGCTAATTTTTTCTATATATATCTTTAGTTGGCCAATTAATTTCTTTCTATTTATAGTAGAGACGGGGTCCTACTCCTGACCTTGAGCTATCCACCGGCCTCGGCCTCCCAGAGTGCTAGGATTACAGGCGTGAGCCACCGCGCCCGGCTACTAGTAATTACTTTTAATCCTTCAAGCGTTGGATAAAAAAAAATAATGATAATCCTTCAAGCATAATTTCTGGGGATGATATAAATATACTAAGATGCTTTTTACACGGGTAAAAAGGAGTAGCTTTTGCAGGTTGAAAATGGGAAGAAGAGATTTCATTTCTTGACATATAGAAGTTGATATGCTTTAGATAAATTAAAATTTTCTTCTCATCTACTTTCCTGAAGAAGACAAGATGCTCTTATTCTGATGGGAATTGAGAAAAGGGTAAGAGGGATAGAGAAAGGGGATTGGAGTTGGGGGATCATTTAACAATTTCTCAAGATAGGAGCTTCTGATTGTACTACAAAATAAACTGACTATAGAAAGGTGATACTTAAGATTTACAGTAATTTGGAAATGTACTCTGGGCTATTTTACCAGGAAAGAAGAAGATTTTTGATGTCTACCTTAAAAAGAAGGACATATCCCTGGAAGATATTGGAGATAAATGGAATTGATCAAGGCTTTAGATTTTATTATTTCTGAGGTCTTGCATTTGTGGAGTTCTTTATGATTTCCAAATAGTTTTCCTGATCATTAACTCATGAAATTATGTCAAGACCATGAGATTGATACATGGTAGACAATAATTATCGTCATTTTGGAGAAAACCTGGACACAGAATTTAGCTGACTTATTCAAGAACACAAAGCTACATTTTGATGTTAGCTTCTAATGCTGATTTTAGTGTTCTTTCTATGGCTTTGCATTTGCAAAATGCAAAAATCACTCATTTCCTGAACTGTCCAGTCTTGACCTATGAAGTATATGTTTTCTCATTTATCTATAAAAATTAGTTTTTTTGTTTGCAGAAGTGAGTTTCCCCTGGGAAATCCATGGCAAAGTTTTCAATATGTAGACTATTCAAATATTATTTACATTGGTTTTTGGTTGAGGGAAAAAATAATATCTTGCTAATTCTTACCTTTACAATTCAAAGAAGTTTGACATATGCAGTGATCCAACTTTCATTTCTAAATGTTTATATTTTATTATAAAAGTAATGAATGTTCATTATAGTAATATTAGAAAATGCAAAAATATGAAAAATAGAATTTATTTTTATTTTTATTGAAGTATAATTTGCATACAGTGAAATGCACAGATATTAAGTTTACAGTTTGATGAGTTTTGAAAAGAATTCGCACATGTGTGACCAACACCCTAGTCAAGATATAGAACATTTCCATAATCCTGACATCCCTTTCTTATGTATCTCCATCTTCTCTTTCTCACTCTAGGCAACCACTGTTTTTATTTCTATCAGGAAGATGAAATTTAAAAAAAAAAAACACTCAAGTCTCACCACTCACTGACAATCAATCACTGTTTAACCAATCAGCATCTTTTGATACCACTGATTATTCTCTTTGTAATACTCCATCTTGGCTTGGCTTCTCATTATTCCTCTCACCTGCCTACTGCTACTTCTCTGTCTCCTTTGCTCAGTTTTCCTCCTCCTCTCAATCTCTAATTGAATGGGCTCAACATTTGGCCCTTTTCTATTCCCTATCTGAACATTGTTTGTAGTGGTCTCATCAAGTCACAAGGCTTTCAGGGTCACCCCTTAGTGGACAATTCCCAAATTTGTATTCATAACCCTGATCTCTCCTTTGAACTTGAGTCCTACATCCAACAGGCTCCTCACATTCTCACATGAATGTCTAACTAACTGTATCTCTAAGGTAACATACCCCAAATCTAAGCTTTGGTGTTCATGCCCCTAAATCTCCTTCTCCTCAGAGTCTGCGTTGCAGAAAATGGCCTCTCTAGTTGCTTAAACCAAAAGACTTCCAGGCATTCTTGACTCCACTCTTTCTTTCATGCCATGCAACAAACCCATTAGGGAATCCTGTCAGTTCTACTTCAAAGTGTACAAGAGAATCTGATAGATTGTTACCCTTTCTCACACTAACACCTGAATCCAATCCACCTCCATCATTATTCCTCTGGACTAATGCAGTAGTTTTATAAGTGGTTAATGATTGACCTACCACTCTATAATTTATTCTTCACACAGCAGGTAGACACAATCTTTTAAAATATTAAAGGATTCTTTCAAGCTGCAATCACTCTTTATATTTAATTTTATATTTTGCTTTTTTCACTCAATTCCATGATACAATATTTTTCATGTCATTACAGACTCTTTATCAACATAATTTTCAATGGCCAAATTATTATTAAATGGAGGGATACACCATGATTTGTTTATCCAACCCCTTGTATTGGGCATTTAGACTATTATTTTAACTATTGTTAATGACACAGCAAAGAACATCTTGGTACACAAAATTGTCCTTAAGACCCCCTATAGTTACAATACTGGATTGATACCTAGGAATTTCTAGGTTATAGGGTATACACATTTTGAGAATGTAGCTACATATTGTCAAGTTGCTTTTCAAAAGGAATGGATCAATGTATACTCCCACCAGTAGTACTAACAATAAAATAATTTAGAGATTTTTTTCTCAATAGGTTGAATTTTATGAATAACTTCATAGGAGATTAAATAAAAGATCAATCCAAAGTGGCTTATTCGAGTTTAAGAAAATATATGAATTAGTTTAGAGTTCATTTTCTATTATTAATTATAAATCAGTATAGATATTACCCCTCAACTGTATGCCCACAGAACTAGGATGCTATGTAGCCAAGTTGTTTAGATAATGAGCTTTGAAAACATAAAGACATGGGTTTGATTAATGGCTTAATCACTTAGTAGCCATGAGTTTAAGCAAATCACTTAACATTTTTGAGTCTCAGTGTTTTCATCTATGAAATAAGGATAATAAAATCTGCCTTGCAGAAATGTTATGAAGATTAAATGAGATAAATCTTAAATCATTTGCATGAGGTTGGCACTCTTAAATGTTAGTTCCTAGCCTCCTTTCCAAACCACTTCCTGCCGTAGGTTTAGATTCCCACCCTAGCCTACATGGAAATAAATTGCAAGCAAGCCATTTCCCCTGTGGATTGCTGACCTCCTGTGAATATAAGGGTGTTTTTTGTTTTGCTCTGTTCAGAGCAAGGTAGACAGCTGTCATGTGAGGATGTGAGCAGTATCAGGCAGGGCTTGCCATACAGGGACTGAGACTGGCTGGAGTCCTGATCCTGAAGGGATGGGATTAGAGATGGGGAAGAGCAAGCAGGGGAGACCAGCTGAGGGGCAGGACTGTGACACTCCTAGAAACCAGGATGAAGTAGGAAGTAGGTGTCTGAGAATGGCCAAGATGGGTGCCATTCCTAGTGGTTAGGAACAGACAAGAGGGCAGGTATCCTGGAGTGACACACCTAAGTCATAGACCCAACACTGGAGCCCAATTTTTAAAACTTTTTACTTTGAAATAATTTCTATTCTATAGAAAAGTTGTAAGAACAGTACAAAGAACTTATGAGTACCCTTTTTTGCATTGACCAATTTTGGACATTTTGTTATGTTTGCCTCGTCATCTGTGTGTGTATGTGTGTGTATCTTTATTTCTTAATACTTTAGTGTCCATTTCCTAAGAACAAGGACTCTCTTATATATAACCATAGTGTAGTTATTAAATTCAAGAAATGAAACACTGATACAATACTTTATAGTCCATATTCTAATTTCAGTAATTGTCCCAATGATGTCTTTTATAGCATTTTTTTTCATTATATAATCCAGCCCAGGATTGTGCATGGCATTTAGTTTTCCTGCCTTTTTAGTCTCTTTTAATCTGGAATGTGTCTTGGCTTCACTTTGATTTACATGACATTGACATTTTTGAAGATTACAAGCCAGTTGTTTTATAGTATGTCCCTCAATTTGGGTTTTGCAGAACTCATGTTTTCAATATGCTTTTGAAGAATGTGTGCTTTTTGTAAGAAATTGCTATTAGACTCCCCATCCAGATATGGGCTGGACTCAAGAATTCTAGATGTGGAAGGATGTGGGGAGCTTCTGTAGCCCATGGACATGAAGCAGCCAGTGCATACAGGTGAGGGCCTTAGGGTGGGCTGGAGCCCTTGTTCCTGAGCCAGGGGTGTCAGCCCAAGTCAACAGACTGGAAGGGACCTTGAGGGGTCAGCAAGACCATCTGCTTGGCCTTCAGCCAAAACATACATCGCTCCTCTCCTCGACACACCAGCCTATTTTTAAAGTCTTTCAGGGAAAGGAATTCTGTGTGTAGCTTCACACGCTGGTACTCTTGCCCTTGCTGTGTGAAGTCTTCCCTATAACTCAACTGCCTTCCTCAAGGAGCAGGTCTTACACTTTCTCATCCTGGTTTCAGGAAGGACTGTCATATGAATCACAAGCCCTTCATTCTGTTTAGAGAAATGCATTTTATCACTCACCTCTCAGGTTTCTTTTCATTAGCCTCATCTAAACAAAGGAACCTAACATATACAAATATATAGTATTGTTACCTGTGCAATGGTAATAATTGTATAACATTATGTTATCATATCAATAACTACACATCATCAAGCAATAGCACATTTCACTTTACGATTAGATTTATTTTCCATAGATCTGACTACCGTGGGGACACTTTAGCATATTTTTTTCTAGTCACCTATTTCTTCTTTTTTATTATAAAATAATAAATGGTCATTATAAAACACAAATTTAAACATTACAGAAGAGTTAAAGAAGCAAAATTCCTCTTCATTTTTTCCTCGCTACCCCCAATCACATTCCCCAAACTTAGCCACTATTTATAGTTTAGATAACTGAAATTTCAGATTTTTTCCTAGACAAATACAAGTGTACATGCGGACATATACATACACATCATACAAACACATATGCTCTTTTTACAAAAATGAAAATGGGATCATATATGTATTTTAATCTAATGATAACTTCTGAATATAAAAATAGTATATGTTCTTTGGGGAATATATGAAAAGAATACAAGGGAGAGAATTTTAAAGATCACCCATAATTTCACTACTTGCCCCTTTAATGTTTGGATATTTTCTTAGACTTTATTTTTATGCATGTACATCACATGTTCTCCTTTTTAATGTTGTTCTCTTCCTTGACCAACTTTCGAGCATCTCAGGCTGTTTAATGTTTTTCTTCTTAATTTGTGGCCCAACTGAATGTAATTCTCTCATGAGATTAGGTCATGAGAGGCAGTGGAGGAAGGGCACAGTTGTGGAAAAAAGAGAGGCTGGCGAAGAGTTAGGAGACCAGGCAAGCAGAAATAGTTCCAGGGGGCAACAGATCTCCTAAAAGGAAACACAGCATCTATTACCCACAATCCTCTGGATGAACAGGGCTCTGACAGCATTAATATAATGTCTTCTATGTGCAAGGCCAGATTCCTTCATTCACTATTAATTCATCACTAGTGGTGGTGCTGCTAGTTATCAATGTGGTTCAGTCAGCCTTTCCCTAACCCCTGCATATACATACACATCTGTGGACACATGGACACATTGAAGATATTCCTTCAGGTGCGTGTATATATAATTTGCTGCTTTTGGTCTAAAATTCGAATGGAATTGATTAATCAAGTGACTTGAGACCTCATGGTAATCTTCACACTTAATCTTAAACACCTATGCAGTCATGTTGGGAGTAGGTTGTAATGTTACCTCAGCACCACAACAACGTTTATTTCTGTACTTCTTTATTTCTGTAGTTCTTAAGTACAGAAGGTAGAAGTGATTTTAATGGCATAATATGTATATATATATATGTATCATTTTATGGCCTTTTAAATTTATTCCAGACGTCTTAAAGAAATGGACATGTTATGTATTTCTGCTACCTGGATTTTCCTGGTTAATTTGGTGGAATATTTTGAGTTTCATTAAATCAGAACAATAAACAAACTCTCAGATAAAAAAAAAATCAGAATATATCAAGTTTCTAGCACTGAATAACAGAAACATGAACTTTGACCTTCCTTCCTTCCTTCCTTCCTCCCTCCCTTCCTTCCTTCCTCCCTTCCTTCCTTCCATCTTTCTTTCTGTCTTTCTCTTTCTCTTCTTTCTTTTCTTTCCTTCTTTCTTTCTTTTGTATAGTTTAATGGGGTTTTCCTTTTTGTGCTACAGAAAGCAATGACTAAATCTCATTACCTTGTGTGATCTATTTGAATTTTGAAAAAAAATTTTTCTTCTCTTATTTTCTTTTTTTTTTTTTTTTAGTGCTAGTAAATAAATAAATAAAAAAAAGTAAAAAAAAAAAAATCTTGTTTTCTATTGATGTAAAACTTACCATGGATAATTTTTCAAATCAATTCTTCTTGATGTATTCAAAACTTAAGAGATGGGCTATTATGTACTTTCTTGTGAAAAATTGTTCAGATTCAGGATATCTCAGGAGAAGGGAGACTATGAATGTCTTGCTTTAGGAGTTAAGATGGATCATGTCAGCCCTCACTTTTTTCTCTTACGTATGTGTGTCCATCCCTTCAGGTTGGCTCTGGCACAGTGCCATTTCTGAGTCAATGCAGAGAAGAAAATGGCAAATTGTGATGTTCTTCACATAATGCCTCTTCTTTGAGTATAGTAAATCTTGGAATTATGTCATGTATCCATGTTGGACCATAGTATTTCCTCCACTCCACCCGCATGCTCCTTTTGGCTCATCGGCCTTGGGATCTGAGTGTCCACAGTGTTGCAGCAGCCTCATATCTGTTCTCCTTTTTCATTTTCCTCACTTTTTTAAATCACAGAATAGAGTTTCTCCCTGGGTCCCTTTTTCTTATCTCTGATGGGTCATTCTGTTTGACACTGTAGGGCCCCTAATTGCACTCTGCCTGCTAGGCAAGGGCCCTGAGATTTGCCCTAAATTTATTGGTATCTTTGCTCTGGGCAGGATTTTTGCTGTGTGAATAGATCTCCAGTAACTATACCCACCTTCAATTAGCCTCCTGGATTCCTTTTGGCCAATTCTCATGAGCTTCATTTGTTAAATTTATTGAGTGCTCATTATGTACCAGGTATTGCTCTAGGTATCTAGGATACATGAGTGAACAAAAAGATCAAGGCCTTGCTCACTCTGTGTCTTGCATTCTAGTGGATGCTTCAGGAATGAGAGATGGTCATGCTTGGCCTGGGCCCTTTGTGCCCCATCAGACACCAAGTAGTTCTCCCAGCTACCTTCTCTGGAGTTAATATCTGTATCCTCCATCAATCTCATCTTGCTTATAACTCTTCTCTGCTCTCATAGTCTAATAAGTTTTGGACATGCTTTGTGTCTAAATCTACCTAGGTTATGGCAGAGCTTGCATTTATAAAATGTTTTCTTCCCCAATGCACTCATCCCTTGTATTGAAAGCTCCCGAGGGCCAAAATGATCCAAGTGCATATTTGCATTTGACAAAACCAACCAGTTCCTCCTTTTGATTAGTTAATAGATAATAAAACTCTGGGTTATTGGAAATAAATGTATAATATAAATGCTGTGACAGGTAGAGATTAAGATCATGACACAATGAGAAAATAATCTTTGTGCCTATGGAAATAATTTGAATTTGTAAGGGTTCGGGTGGCCAAAACCTTCTAAAGTAAAATTCCTTAAAATATGGAGCCTCTAGAAACTAGTGTTAAGAATAAACTTCAGTTCTCTTTGGGATTGTCCGAGATGTCCTGTGCTTGTTTGTGCTATTTGTATTTCCTTTCTTCTGTGTGGTTTCTGGCATCATTGTGCTATTTTAGCTCTTACTTAGCCATACTCCCTGTTGAGATGCTAAAATATCCTGAAAGTGGCAGTGCTGAATTTTTTGCACGCCCAGGGGGTGGATAGTGCAGGGTTGATTTGTAATGACACTTCACTGTAGAGTAAATTTTTAGCTGTAATGATATTTTGGGCTGCTTGATCCCACCAGATTTGGAAAAGTTTGAATTACCTTAAATAACTAGAACACAGACACTCCTATGTTACCCCTGAGACATGCTCACTGAAGCAAGGAAATTAATTCAGATGTGCATCCAAGCTTCATTGAATTTTAATCTAAGGGTTTATAGAATTATTTGCTGATATTTGGGAAATAAAAGTTATTCCATGAGGAAAGTCTGATTGTGGGTGGCAACAAGAGCAACTTCATAGTTTAATGTTTATGAATCTTCTGTCATTGTTAAGGAAACTAACAGATTAGCAGTGGCTGCACTTTCTTTGCTAATCTTCCCATCAAGAAGTGGGAACTATTTCTCCGTTCCTTAAACCACAGGCCAGCCTGTGACTACTTTAACCAATAGAATATAGTGAAATGATGCTGTTTCAGTTCTAGACATGGCTCTTAAGTGACCTGAAGGTTTTGTTTCCTCATCTTGGAGCCCTGAACTGCAGTGTTAGTCTGACTACCCTCCCTGCGAGAGAGGCAGTGTAGAGAGGCTCTGACACAGCACAGAGAGGGAGAGAAGCCTGGCTGAGACCAGTCTTCCAGCTGCTCCTGCCAAGGCACAGGTAAGTGAGTGAAAAAATCAGCTTGGAAATGGACCAGGTACCCCAGCTGATGCCACATGGTTTAGAGATAAACCATCCAGCTGAGCCTTTCCCAATTTCCTGACTCATAAAGTTGAAAGCAAAAGAAAATGGTTGGTTTAAGCCATTTAGTTTTGGGCAGTAATAGATAAAGGAAATGTAGACTTTCTGTTTGAATTCAAGGTTCTACTTTTTAGAAATGAGATTTTATTTATTTATCCACCTATCCATCTGCCAAACATTTACCTAGAGTTCATTATATTTCTGATGATGCTGGGCTAAGCCCATAAGGAAGATCTAGAATTTTAGCTTTGTCTTGATTTAGCCTCAATTTACTGAGTCATACTACTCAAGTAATGAGACTTCTTTTTGATTTTACATTTTTTTCCCTTCATTTATTTCAAACACATTGAGCACCAACCATGTTCCAGGCAAGGTATACGGTGTCAAAGAAACACTGATGACTAAGACAATGCGATCTGTATCCTCATGAGGCTTATTTACAATGGGGATATGCAAAATAAAAGTTTTCTTCCAAACTGTGAAATAGGATAATAAAACTTACTTCACAGGATTTTTTCTGAAGATTAAATGATGTAGTGAATGTGAAAGCCTTTTGTAAGTAGTTATTCTTTATAAAAGTAAACACCTATTGAGTCTTGATGATAGTAGCAGTAGCAAAAGAGCTCAGAGATAAAGCAGGTATTTAACATTTAGTGTGGAAATACAGTATGTATATGTCATAAGGGACCACCTATAGCAGAAGTTACTAATCCGGCTTTGGGTTCGGACTCCTTATTGGACTTTAATGGATCCAAAGAACTTTTGGAATTATATGGAAGAAGTTGTGTGGATATGTATATGCACATTATTTTTTTTTTTGATCAGAGACCCAATGCTTTCATTAGATTTTCAAAGGTATTAGTGATCCTGAAAGGTAAAGAACCATTGGTTTATAGAATAAACGCAACTGTGATATATTAAACACCTTCTAGGAGCCAACTATTCTATTTGATATTTTCACACATGCTAGTCCATACAATCCTTGTGAGGCAATGACTTTCACCCCCATTTTACAGATAAGAAATCAAGGCTCAAAGAGGTTAAGTGACTTGGATAAGTTACTGGGCAACTGTAGCTTCACATACATAAACTGGTTTCTTTGGTCAGAAACAATGCTGTATGAAATGCCACAGTAGTGTGTAAAACATGTAGTAAGATCACATGGTGGTGATGTTTGCAGACATAAGGTGGACAGGGAATGCAAATCCAAATCTAGAAGGCCTATCTATTTCAGAAAGGAAAAATCTTTATGTAACACAGTGACTTGCTGGGATCTAGGGTTATGATGTCGTATCAGGGACTCAGGTTTTGTCCCCACTATAGGATCCAGGCCAGACTTCATAAGGGGAAGTCTGCATTGTTGAGCCCATGCATAGCCTCCATTCCGGCCCCTGTGAGTACTTTATTATTGAGTACTTTGAGTACCCACTGGAGTGTTTGGGAAAGCAGGACAATTGACATCCACAAAGTAGCTTGTCTTATCCATTTGTTCATAAAGAGCAGATTCTGTAGTGGGGATTTTTGGTGAATGTGTGAAACACAAATATTATAGTTTTGGCCCATTCTGAAAAGTTTATTCACATACCTCTTTGCTAAATCACCTTGTTATAGTTCTCTAATGTGATGACTTCTCCTTAGAAACCACTGACCAACTACCAACCACTGCCCATGGCACAGTATAGATTCTTCCATCATGCCACTCCTTATCAGAGTGAACAATGAGACGTCCTTTTCTTTCTACAACCTATAGAGAAAATTTCCCTACTCTACTCCTTTATGGAGCCATGGCGAAACACTTACGAATTCTGCAAGCATATTGTTCATGTAGTGACTTCTGTAAATCAGGCCTAACTTTTTTCTTGCTCAGTCAATAAGCTCTTCATAGAGAACAACATCCCTCACCTCTGCCCACCACCTTCCATAAAAGAAAAATAGCTGTGTTACAGTTACCAGGTTATAAGGGCAGAATAAATTTGCTCCAATAAAGAGACCACACTTAGAAGAACAACGGTGGACAGAACCAATAGCTGATAAATTTTTGTTTATCCACTATCAGTCTTTAAGTATCATCACTCTTCTGTGTCAGCCAAACGCTAGAGTTAGACGAGATTGTGTTAAAAATCTCTATTCCTGCCTATTTGATAGTGCTAATCTGTATGATTCCTCCAAGGATTTGGCATCACTTTATATTTACTTTTTTTGGTACAGTATATGTTTCCACTGGGTCTTTCCACCATATATTTTTGTGAGAATTTTGGTAGCTGATATTAATTCTAACTATATAATGAAGAACCAGGAAAATAACCACAGACAACTTCTGAATCTCTCTCTGCTTATCATAGAAATGGTTTTTGGTCCAAATTTCGTTAATATCCTGACCCTTATTAGCTTCCACTCTGTGCAAATGCTACAGTGGGACTCTGGGACCCAAGAAGTAGTGTTAACTCAGACCCAGTGTTACATAGTTCCTGAACAGTTTGGGTTTTTTCTATCCCCCTTGCTCCTTTAATGGTCACAGATCCTTTGGGAAGGTACAGGAGGCAGATTCACCCTTCAGTACATAATTCTTATCTTATTATAGGGTCCTTTATTGAAGATATCTAGCCTCTTCTTCATTTAGTGGTTCTGAAGGAGTAAACTGATAATAAGATGAGGGGATTTTATTAGAATAAAATGTGATGATGTCCTATGTCAGTCCTCTGATTGATGGACTTGGAGTTGTTTTGGTTATGTCAGTCAAATAGAACTTGTTTGTTTCTATTTCAGAGCCAGGAACCCCTGATCAATTAGCCAATACCAAAGATTCCTGTAAGTATAAATCATTTCAATTAATCCTCCAGCTTTTTCATTATTATGGTGACCACATAAAAACTGCTTCTGATTTTTAATGGCCACTTGATATCTGCCACCCTCAGGATCCTAGAATTAAAGAGCCTGTTTCCACTGAAGTATCTCCCAACAATTTCTCTGGCTGATAGAAACAGCTGCAAGAATAATTTTCAACAATACTGGTGTGCTTCTCATCAGTGTATTTCTTAATGGTCATATTAATAGGAGTTTTGAGGTCTCTTGGGAAACATATTTAGGATTTTGTGGATGAATCACATAGAAAATATCCATTTCAATATTTCAGTCCCTCATGTCTTTGCATTACTTCCTTTATGTTATACCAGGAATTTAAGGCATCTCAAATTCATTTAGCATGGAACTTTGAGGAGCTCGTGTTTCAGTCTACTCACCAAACCAATAATTAGAACCTCCCTTGGTGGCTGGAGTTAACACATTTAACCTAGAGTCTTTGGTAAATGTACCTAATCAATATATTCAGATGAAAGAATCACGTTCTATCCTCCTTCTTACATGTATTCCCATAGTTTCGCCAACGTAAACTAGCCAAGTATGGAAACCATCTTGTTGTATAAATCTCTTCTCCTGAGTGTGATTTTGTAATTTACTCAACAAATTTGATAAGTGAGGAAACTGAAGTTTTCAGATGACACTTGATTTCCTCCAAAGCTCACATGGCTAAGAGCTCTGATTCCCCCATGTCTGGTCTTCCTATCTATTGATGTTCTGTGGGGATCATCCACCACAGCCACCCACAGAGGGTCGTTAGGCCCTCATCAGGGCATGCTCTGGCCTTCTTAGGTGCTATGAGGAAGTGATGCCCACAGACTGACACTGTTGCACATTTGCCAAGAGACTGGCAAATGTTCTGCCTAATCATAACATAATGTCACGACGATGAAATGAAGTGGCTGGTGGCATGCTACGGATTTGTACTCAGACCTGTATGTCATTTTCAGGTGATAGTTTTTGTTAATAGGTATGTCAGTTAAGCCGGAGTTCTAGAGTCATGTTTTTGGGAATAAAGAAAACTTGGAAAGCTCCCTCTCAGGGCTTCCTACAACTGGCAGGACCTCACACTATAGAGAATCATCACCACACCCAAGTGCATCTCTCATGAGGAAATGGGGTGGCTTTCAAGATGTGCGCAGTGAAACTCCTCTAGCCCAGTATTCTTTGGTAGCCCATGCAGAAAATACATCCTCTGGCCTTATTGATATATACTGTAACTGGTGTAGATTTATATATCAGATTGTTCATTTTTGTGAAGCCTCATCTTCAGTCTTCTGTAGGATTTAGTACCAGGTACAGAATGGACAAATGACTGTGTTTCTCTCTTCTGTTTTCTTCCATGCAAAACCCTAAAACTGCCATTTATTGAATATGTTCTAGGCACTATGGGGCTGTGATATGCAACTTACATAATTATGTTATTTAACCTCTATCTTAACTCTGTGAGACAGTTATTGTTCTATTCATTTAACTGTGACTTGGATACACACAAAACATGTTCCCAATATTTTATATCTCCCAAGTAGCTTAGGAAGGATTTGAACCCAGTTTTCTCTTCCTCCAAATCCTGGAGCTCTTCACACCACAGCTGAGAGCGATGATTCTGCATCTCTTTCAAGTTAAAATAGCAGAAGAGTTCACAGTGTGCTGTGTTCCCTTCATGGACTGCTATTCCTCACCTTTCTATGGCCTTGCAGCAGAAATGTCTGTCACCACATAGAAATTCTGGATGTCTATTTCACTTGGGTCCACAAGGTGATTGCCTCTATTACTTCTTTGATGCTATTCAGAACAACACATAGCTTACATCTATCCAGAGGGGTTTCCCATCTATCTGTGTGGCCATCTGTGGCTACAAAAATAGATTTATCTTTTTTTTTATACCACTGTTGTTGCAGGAAATTTGGAGGAATATTGTTGAGGGAAGGAAGAATGTCCTTTGGTAGAGTGAAAGGTCAAGTGGAATGTTCAAAAATTTGTCCTTTTATATAGCCTCTTTATATGTTCTCCCTAGGACTGTGAACTTTTTAGTTTCCTGACATGTTTATAAACCTCCTTCTCATGCTCCAGTGCTATTGAGATGCTCCTATGTTCATTTTCAACCTGTTCCTTTTCTGTCTTTTTCTCATCCATAACTTTTTCTTTTGCTGTGTCCTTACATCCTTACATCAGGAACAATAGAAATATCTTCCATATATTTTGGTATTCCTTATCCAAAATGGTAATTAAATAAGCAAATTAATTTTAATTAAGCAATTAATATACTTTGATAAAGTGACTATGCATTACTTGATATGTAACTATGTGTTAGTTATTGGACTAGGTCCCTTTAATCTTCATAAACTTCTAGGAAGTGGGATTTTTCAATTTCAATTCTATAGATGAAGGTGAGTTGATGTCCACTGGAGTTAAATGTTATACCCAAGGTTCCACAGGCAAGAAATGACACCCAGGAAAAGACAGAGTCAGGACCAGAACCTGTGTCTCTCTCTAAAGTCTATACATTTTTCATAGTGCCATATTGCCTTTTAATTTCAGGGCCAGTAATATAATGTAGCAATTTCTTATTTATTATCCTGCCTTCATTGTTGAAATGCTATCTTCTTTTGGAATCAAGTTACTCCTATGATCAATTTTAGGAATTGGAAAATTGTATAGGTTGAAAGATCCCTTAAATTAATGTTACCCTCTAAAGAGAAAAGGTCTTTAAAGCTGTTGGAATCTGGGCTGAAAAAAACAATTTCTATCTATGTTCATGTTAGAAAGGCTTAACCTAGAATAGCTTTTTGAGTGAGACCATTGGCCTCATTTTTTTTCTTCTCTAAACAGAACCAGTTGGAAATAAGTGTATGTTTATCCTTTGTCATTTACTGTTTGTGTCCATAACACTTTTGTGGATTAGCTGTTTATATGCCCTTACATGTGTATAGAGAAATTTCCTCTGGCTTCTGTTGGTGTTAATTTCCAGATACCATGATTCTCACTGGCATGGTGAATACCAGTGAAATTCTCTCCAGCACTGTAAGACCCATTTATTTATGTGACTTTTAAGTGTTTTTTAGTGAGCCTCAGAGATAGCAATTTTATTTTCCCATAATAACAGATGTTTAAATAAACACACTTTACCCTCATTATTATTTCTTAACATTTACCAGTTGGAGGTTTCTCCCTCATTAAACTGTGAGCTTTCAAATTTGAGACTCTATTTCTATATTCGTGGGGCCAAGCACAGAAGTGGATCTGCATGATGAAACTTAACTTTTGGTTTCCTTTAACATTCTAAGGAGGAAGGAAAGACATGTATGTCACAATTAACTGGACACTTACTTTTCCCTCAGCAATAATCTTTTGTGGCTTTATTTTGGAAGTGAGTAGTTGTTAATTCACCAATAAATATTGGAATATCTACTATATGTTGGAGACTGTGATGGGTATATGCTTCCAGCTCCCAAGGAGCTCAGAGTCTAATAGGGAGATATAGATCAAAAGAGAAAATACACATGACATGATGATATGTTTATAACACTGTGGAGACTCAGAGGAGTGAAGGGTTAAATCTTAGAAATGAGTAAGCAAGGATGGAGAGGATTTTCTTGGTAAGCAAAGGGTAATAGGTTTCCTGGTTAAGAGGTACCGTGGGCTTGAAAGTAAGAGGATCAAAAAGTATTTGGATAAATTGCAAAGTTCATAGTAACATGCTTTTGGAATAGAATGGAAGAGGGAGTGGGAGAGGAAGGAGGTAGGTTGGGGCCAGATAGAATCATTAAGGGCCTTGTGTACTAAGGTCAGGAATTTGGAATTCATTTCACAGGCAAAGGGGTTAAGATGAAGAGGTTCAAGAGGTCAAGTGAGAAAGATCATTTTCCTTTTTCCTTCAAGAATGGAGATAGATAATACCAAAGATATATTTATTAACTCACTGGTCAATCAGGAAGGACAGAAGGCAAGTTAGGGTAAGTATCATTAAATGATACAAAGAGAAAACTAATTCCATATATCTTCTCTCCTCCTCATTTTAATTAGCGTTTTGCTTCCTTGATTAAAGTTAATCCATTTGAGCAATTGAGAAAGTGGGGCTTTAGATCAATCTTTTCAGAAAGGTACACGGGACTTCTGGAATTTTCTTCTTTATGCTTTTTTTATTTAACAATTTACTGGCGATATACCAGGAGAAGCCAAACTATATCCATCTCCAGAATTTTCTAAGGGACTGCATCTTGTCCTTCATACACATTTGGAGTCTTATTGAGGATTTCATGTTTTTTTCTTCTTCCACATGATCTCAGGAGAGGAGGGAAATTCTGTCTGTTATACAATATAGCTCATTGCATAATGGGTCATTGCATATTTCTGCAAAGATAGAGGCCAAGGGAGCTTGGAGGGGAACAAAAAATGGCGTGGAAATGTGATGTGTCAGTGGAAAAGGGAGAGGCAGAGAACCTCAGAAGAAAGAGAAGTGGGGCAACTATTTTTGCTTTCTACTTCTCATCAGTTATTAATTCTAAACTCTCTAAAGCATTAATGGGATGCAATTTTCTAAAGGAGATACAGGATTGGAAATTTTAAAACATATAAACAAAAAATAAATGTAATGAGATCCATCTTTTGAAAAAAAAATCTCTATTCTCTCTAGATATAATTCTGCTCATTCAATTCAACAAACATTTGTTGAATTTTGCCTGTGTGTCCTTGAGGATTTCAGCATCTCCTGGAAGAGCTGTACATGTGAATCACTAGCCATGATACCATATTGTAAGTTAAGAAAAATTTTAAAGTGCTGTGGATACATAGAGACATTGCTTAATTTTGCCTGTTAGGGCTGGGGAAGGGTTTTAAGCAGAAATACTCCCATTTTTGACCTAACACTTGAAAGATGACCTAGAATTTTCCAGGAATGAAGAAAGGGTATTAAGGGACTAGAAAATGGTATGGACAGGTGCAAGAAGAATGAAAGTTTGTGGCATACTGTGGAAACTGTTAGACTTCTCATAATCTTGGAATCTAGGAGGTATGAGAAGAGGCCTGGGAGGAGATCAGAAGGTAGTGTATGAGTTAGAATTCTCTAGTTACAAGCAATGGAAATCCGATGAAATAACAAGCCAAACATACACAAATACACATATACATTCACAAGTATACACACACATACATGCACACAATTTCTTGAAAGCACTGGTACTTCTCACAGAATCATAGGAAATACTGAAGAGCCAGGAATTAAGAAAGACAGACACTGGGACAACAGAAACTGATGGTGGTCTCTTTAGGCAGCCTTGTGAGATGAACCATGTTCAATGATTTCCCTTAAACATGAAAGTTCAGTGAGATAGTGTCTGATTGGTCCAACTTGGGCACCTCTTGGCTTGGAGAGAACAGAGACCCTTGACAAAGAGTCTTATCAGGCTGTACCAATGAAGGAAAGTTAGATTTCTCAAATCAAACTTGGTTGGAATTACCCAAATAGGTGGGATCAGATGTGGATATGAAAAATGGCAATGTCCATTTCAGGTAAGATGGTGCCAATTTATGAAGGGTCTTATCTGTAAGCTGGGACTTTTGAAGAATATTTTAGAGATAGAATCAACAAGGCTTTGTGGCTCATTGTCTGTTAGGGGACAGACAATGTCCCCTAACTAAAGGGAGGAGTAAAAAAAGATAGCGTAATTTTACCTCATATGAATACAAGGAGAATTAAATTTGTAACTGAGATATGTATTCTCTAACAGGTAACAAGTCTATTTTGAGAAGCCAGACAGATATGCAAAGTAAAGGTGCCCCATGGGTGTGGAAAAATAATTAAAAAAATACACACACACACACACACACACACACACACATCATACCTACTTACAAATAAACCTGAAATTTTCCAGAATAATCCCATGCAGTTTTATTAAACACAGTAATCCATACATGTCTTATCCAAAAATTAGTGGTCAGTAGCGTCTCTTATTTAGAATACTACCCAAAACAAGAAAGGAATTAAAAGGATTTCTGAATGATCAAAATGGATGTCATAGGACCCATGCTACTAAAACATTTTAGTCACAAAATATCCCCTCTCAGAGACAACTAATTTTACTTTAGAAATGACTATTATAATAAGTATCTGCTTTCTTAGCTTATATAATATTAGGAGCAGAAAATATAAGTGAATGTCAATATGGGACATATTGATAACTGCTTAAAATGGTAATCTGATATTGAAAAAAGAAAATATATTTCAAAGGTTGAAGAGATCTAAAGTATATGAATCTGAAACTGTATAGCATTAAGAAAACATTTTTATGCAGATAAAGACTCCATAAAGCCATGATATTAATCAGGATAAGATAGGTTATACTGCAGTAACAAGTAACACCAAAATAGCAAGGGCTTAATATCACAAAAGATGATTTCTCATGCAAAGACTGCTTCTGGGTGGCTCCCATGTGTTACTAATCTCAACATGGAGGCTCATTAATTTAGGCTCTGCATACTGGACACTTGAATCTCAACACATTCGTCACTGCATACCACAGCAGGGAAAATTATCCTTGGAGGGCCCTTCTGGTAATTAAATTCTTTTCCCAAAAGTGATGCTTCTTCCACTGGACTGAGCTAAAAACATAACCCTCTCAGGGTACAAGGTGGGCAGGCAAGTGTAATCCTCCCTTGTGCCAGATGCAAAGTAAAGTCAGAGATGTGTGGGCACTAGGTAGCTTTCCTGCAGCCATTCCTGAGCTATAATCTAGGCTGATAATTTAAGTTTACAATGATGCTATATGGCATCATCTCAGCAAAGTTAAATCATGTTTGCTTATCATTTATTTTAGAAGAAAAGAAAGAATATAAGGTGTTTCTTTCATTTTATTTGTGGTAAGAATGAGAAAGCCTTGGTTCATGTAGCACTGTCATCATCATCAAGACCTAATTCATTCTACAAAGGTTTCTGCCAATAATGGTAAAAAAAAAATAAAAAGAATATCATATGAACAGAAAGGCTTACATTACCTAGAACGGGGGTTGGAAAACATTTTCTGAAAAGGGCCAGATAGGAAATATTTTTGACTTTTTGGGCCATACAGTCTCTTTCTCAGCTACTTAAGGCTGCCATCAGAGTGTGGAAAGCAATGATAGAAAATATGTAAATAAGTGGGTGCAGTTGTGTTCCAGTAAAAAGGGATTTAGAAAAAATTCTGGCAGGCTGAATTTGACCCAAGGGTCATAGTTTACCACCTCTGATCTAGAAAATTCACTTGTGTCATCCCTGTAGAAATCCTAGGGCTCCCCAAGGCACCTTTTGAAAACCATAAAGCAGATGATATGTGAACCCTTTCTAAATCTACCTTCCTGTTCCAGCTAACATGGATTACTTTTTCTCCCTCAAATGCTGTTGCTTGCCTGTGCTTTTATCTGCTTTCTTCTCCCTCCCAGGAATACTCTTATGCTTCTAAGTTCTACTTCTTCTTTGGGGGCCAAATTAAGTGCTACTGCCTCTTTGAGGCTTCCCCTAAAAGCTCAAATCACTAGTGGAGAACTAGTTTCCTCTGAACTCCATGCTGCCTGGCTCAGGTATCTCTTTGCCTTGTTCTTCTCTGTGGATATGTGCTATTATATCCTGTTGGATTTGAAGTTCATCAAAGGCAAGAACAATGTCTTGGATTTAATTTCATGACCTTACATGAAGTAGAAGCCCTATAACCTTCCTCCTAATCATCTACAAGCCTCCTGGAAGATCTGGTCACACTTGTTCCTTCTATTTCCTTCCCTCCTGCTTAGTCATCTTTCTAACGTGATCTGGCTCTCACCCACACCATTACACCGACACTTCTCTTGACAACACAGCCAAGGAACTCTTTCTTGCCAACTTCCCATTGGTATTTTCATATCAAAAATTGCCCATTTGATATTTTCTTATCTGAATCTTTTAGCAGCGTTGACACTAATGACCACTCCCCTCTGAAATATTCTTTTCCTTTTACTTTCTTGGTATCATGCTCTCCTGGGGTTTCCCCCTTCTTCTGGATGTTCTTTCCTGGTCTCCTTGCTGAGGTCCTCTTCCCCTTCTTGTGCTTTAAATGTTGGTGTACTTTAGGGGATCCTATGCCTTCTTCTCTTTTATTGTGTAATAAGCAATATTATTACCTTGGTATCTTCAGTTAACTTCCATATCCTGATGTGGCACAAATCTATTTTTCTTTCTCAGGCCTCCCTTCTGACCTCCCCACTTATAAAATAACTACTTATGAGACACCTCCACTTGGATAGCTTAGAAGTCTCTCTTACTCAGTATCTCCAAGGCTAAAACTCTTCATCTTTCCTCCAAGCCTCCTCTGCATCCTATATTTTCTTTTTGGTGAATGAAACTACCATCCGCAGGTTGCCAAATCAGAAACCTAACAAGCCTCTTTTTGCCACTGCCCCCAGTCCCTAGATGCCTCAGATTTGCATGCTTCTCTCTACTTACCACTCATGTTTCTCTCCTGGTTTATCCTGTATTACAGCTAGTTTCTCCTAACTGATATCCCTACCTTCCATCCAGTCATTTTTAATTCATTCTACATAGTATAACCAGAATCATCTTCTAAAGTGCAAATCTAATTCTCAAAACATTTTCATGACAATTCTTGCTTCAAGATACCATTCATTCAATTTGTTCCACATTTACATGATAGGTCAGATACAATCTTGCCTGACAACCTCTCAGCCTCCTCTCTTGCCATCTCTCTGCCTAAACAGTTTTCTCAATGCTGCCTGGAATCATCCCATCCCATTTGGTACCAGGTTAATTCCTGCTTTACTGTGAGCTTTCAGCCTAAATATTACTTCCCAAAAGAAGTTCTTCTGACCCTGCAATGCCAGGTTGGGTGGCTATGACCATCATTAGGGCCATTTACAAATGCTTTCATTCTCCTCCTATTGGACACATGGTTGGATTGCACCTTCCCACCACCTTGAAGTATGTTGTGGTCATGTAAATTGCTCTCATCAATGAAATGTAAACAGGAGTAGTGTGTCACATCTGAGAAAGAGCCTCTAAGAGTCAAAATCCAGGCAGTTGGAGGCTCTGTCAGTCTGAGTCGCTGTTTGAGGGAACTTGAAGAAGAGCTCCAGCCATCTAGCAGAAATATGAAGAACCCATATGGTGTGATAAACCACTATGATGTTGGGTTTGGTTGATACCTTGACTTAATCTAGTCGACTACTGCCTCCTGTGTAATTTGAAAGTCCTCCTTACTTGTTCTTTTACTGCACTGACATATTGCACAGTAGATGGTATGCTTTATGATGATGGGGAAAATGCCTATGTTATTGACTTTTCTATCTCTAGGCCCTAGCAAGTGTCTAGCATTGAATAATCGTGAGGATAATAATGGTAATCACTTTTATAATTCACTTTACACATGTTTATGTCCTAATTCTGCACGATAATCCCTGGAAGAAAATTGTGTTATTTATCCTTAGTTTACAGATGAGGAAATGGAGTCACACAGAGGTTAAGCAACTTGGCTCAGGTTACACAGCTGGAAAGCATCAGAGCTAAGACTTGAAGCTGGGCAAATCCAGATGCAGCATCTCTACTCTTAACCACTATGCTACACTTCCTCTTTCAGTAAATGTTTATGGAATGAATAAATGCTAAATGAATGGATACACTGGTGTTTGAGCAACTACGTGTGTTTCTATAAATGGAAAACTTTCTCTCACCTCCCACTCTTCTCCTTCTCATTTAGCACTACACACCCTATGAAACTCAACACAGTCCTCATCTCCGCCAGGAAGCATCCTTTATCTCCCCCAAATGAGTTAGACACCCTTTTACTGAGTTGCATTAGCCCACTATGCACACCTCCAGTATTGCACATTTGCCTCATTGTGCTATAATTGTTGGTTAGTTTGTCAGTCTTTCTCTTCATACTGTGAGCTACTTAAGGTCAATGACTGTCATATTTGCCCTGGCTACTAACTTAATGTATGGATCATTATAAATAGTTCATAGGTATTAGTTGAATAAATATTTAAAAATGAATGAGTGAATGAATGGCTGTTTCTTAAGAACAAGGTTTTGAAACAGCAATCCTGTTGACATTTGGGGCTGGATAATTCTTTGTTGTGGTGGTTCTTTTGCACACTTATGACCAAAAAATAAGTGTCTCCAGACATTGCCAAGTGTCTCCTGAGAGGGCAAAATAGACCCCAGTAGTAAACCACTGTTTTCAAACATCTTTACTCATTGATTATAGCTCCATGGTAGGTGTATGTTAATTCTTTCTTTTCGTTCTCTCCTGTGTTAATTAAAACTTTATCGTAAGGAAATCAAAAATATGAATATGGCTGTTCCTTAGGAACAGGTGGGCCAACAACTTTGGCTCAGTTTGGGTCAGGTGTCTACACTTGGATCAATCAACTATGGCCAGTGTCAGAGGACAAGGTGAAGCATGGGAGTTTCTGCAGGAATCAGATGAATAGATTGAGGGATGAGGAGACTGGAAGACTGTTTTCAAAAGAAAGTGCCTGGTAGATACATAATAGGATTCCACCAAACCTGTTTCTAAGATAAACCCACAGCAAAAGCAATTCATTTAATAAAAGAGTCTGGAAACAGAATGGATCCCTAAGGGAGGAAACAGCACTCTTAAGTTGAATATTGGGGGCCAACCTGTAGGGCATCAATTAATAAGAGAAGCACAGAGACCATGGCCATACTACAGCTCAGCCCCTTCCACAAGATGTGTGAGATGTGTTAGTTCAATTCCCAGCATAGTCAGGAAAGCTTTGTCTCTCGAAACTACATAATTTTGTGTTCTAAAGTCAGTCTCCATCCCAGTCTCACTCTTTCCGTTGGGCTAGGGCACTGTAGCTCTCTCCATACATCACCCAGTGCCTGATTGTTTACATATTTGCAGCAACTCCAGAGTCTCATTCACCCTCAGCTGTTATATTTGCAAATTGTTACCTCTTTATTCAGCAACAGGTTTAATTTATTGTTTTAGGAGGGCTGGTGTGGGGAATGCATGCAGCTGGAGGTAGGCAAAACAGAAGTTTCTGTGCTCAGTGGTTTGGATACTGCAGAAACAGGCTTATGTTTGGGCAACACACATGGAGTCTTTAGTCTGCTGGGGAGGAGGGAGTGCAGAAAACTACCACAGCAGACATACTTTCTGCACCAGGGAGGTTTTTTAGAACCTTAAGTCCTTCTTGGGAAAGGTGCACATGAATTTCTTCCCTAGTGGCCTGACCTGAAATCTCCCTTTCCTGGATTCTGGCATGCTGCCTTCAGGGATCTCCCAAGATACCGTTTTTCAGTGATCATCAGCACAGCTCCAGTTGGTTATCCCAGTAACTGCAGAGGGCGTCTGATGGAGGAGGCACTGTGGAAAAGTGGAAATATGGCTGGATTCACGTTGACCAAGACTTCCTTCTCTGGTCATGGTGGCTTCTTGTGGAATGGCAGGGATAGCAGGGTGGGGGCTGAGGGGGCTTGGGTAGTGGCAACAGAAAGATTTGAGCAAAGGATTTTGGTGTTTCAGAAACATTTTTATTCACAGTCTAAACAAAGATCAAGCTGCATAACACCTCCGTAGACAACTCCCACCCAGCTGACTCAGGAAGAGCTCAGCTCCCAGGCCTCTGACAAGAGGCTCCAAGCTGCCTCCCACTACACTCTGCATGTATCTAATCCCCCTCTAGTGCAGCTCCTGCTGTCTGACCTTTTCTCAACTCCTCACTTTCCATTAGGTGTTTGTCCTTCTATCAGGAAGTCTTCCCCAGTGCTCCTCTTGCATCCCTCTGCTACATGAACCATGGAATGTACTGCAGCTATCCTGGTCCTCTTCTCTCCCATTTGCCATCTGGATTTGGCTTCACCCACTCAGGCACTAAGTGTCTTCTTTGTACCAGATACTATATTAGGCACCAGGCACACGATGGTGAAAAAGATAAATGAGAAGGATTGTTCACTCCAGTGGGGGATGACAGGGAGGAAGGACAACAAACAAGCAAATGAATTGATTTTCTGGGTGCAGTATGTACTACAAAGGAAACAAAGAGAATAACAAGCCATAGAGCCATGGAGGGTATTTAAGTAGTATGGCCAAAGAAGGGCTCTTTGAAGGTGTGATGTTTGAGCTGTGATTTGGAGGAGGAGAAAGAGACAGCGATGTGAATTTCCCTTCCAAAATGTACATACTTATTTGTTACACTTCCCTATTCTGAATAAATCAAGATCCAGGCAATGGTTATTTTGCTACTGGACTATCTAGCTTGTAGATTGTGCACAAACCACCCCTCCAATGCTTGAACATAAAAAATTTTTAGCATAGAACTTAGACGACATCTCAGCCATTTCATCCCAGGAATGTGGGCATATTCGTGCACCTGACACAGCACAAGTGACTTGCTTTACTGTCCTGCCCCATACTGTAATTGACTATGGAAAGTTTGGACACGCCCTTAGCCTTCCTTCATCTTAATTATTTAATCCGTAAAATAAGGAGATTAAATCACATGTTTTGTTAGGATTTTTTTTTCCAGTCACAAATTCTATAACTGAGATATTCTCTCATGGGCTGAGGGTAACTCCTGGGAAAGAGCACCAGGGCTAAAAACACAGTGAGAGAAGAAACGAAGAGATGGGATCAAAGACATTGCAGTACATCCATGAAAAAGCAATTTTGCTTCCCAGAGGAGCTACAAGCATGCCAAATTTGGGACAGTAAAGCATGTCAGGCCACCTAATTTCGCTGTTTTATCAAATGTATTTTGATATAATATTGTCTTAGTGTAGCACATGTCTTTTTAAGAGACCAAAGGATTGTTCATAAATCTATGAAGAAATCCTATTTCTATGCAAAATAGTATTATTTAATAGTATATGCAGGCATAAATTGCCAAAGCACTTGAATTTCTCTAAGTGCCTCTAGTGTAGGTTTCCTGGAGTGTGAGAGAGGATTATTATGGACTTTTGCAAATAACTCCTTGAGTCTCAAAGTTGGCAAAGGGAGCTTCATGATGAGGGCATTCATACTGGCCGCAGTCTAAGCACACTATTTACATATCATTCCAGGGCTCCACCTCATTTATTTGTCTCTGTGTCTTAATGTGTTTTGATCAATAAGTGCTTCATGGTTGAATGAAAGATTGAATCCCAACTGGCACTCACAGTTGGAACTCTATTTTACATGGCAGAGAGAAGACTTATTTGGGAGGTGTAGGTAGAAAATTGGGATGAGAATTGATTTTAATTTCTTCCACTTTGTAAATATAATGTGACCTTTTCAAAGGCTCAAGGGCCTTCTAAAAGATTTTTTAAAAGAATAATGTAGTAAACATTTTCCAAATTTATTCATAGGCTTAGTATTAAAATTATTTAGCTGTGAATGTGTATGTGGTATCTTGCATTTCTAGTGCTATATGACACAACTTTTGGACAGTAATATTTAGATGTTATTTGGTTGGACCAGTTTCCGATAACTGGCTTCCATCTTGGAGTCTCTAGCTTTTAATACCTATACTAAATTTGTTTTACTACTGATCAACCTCTTTTTTTCCAGATATGGTTGACAAATAATTGTATATATTTAAGGTATACAATGTGATATGTTTATATTTGTATACATTGTCAAATTATTACCACAATCAAGCTAAGTAACATGTCCATTCTATCCCTACACATAGTTACCTTTTTGATTTTTTATGTGGTGAGAACACTTGAGATCTCTCTTGGCAAATTTCAAGTATACAGTACAATATTACTAACTATAGTCACCATGCTGTATATTAGGTCTCCAGAATTTATTCACCTTATAAGTGAAAGTTTGTACCCTTTGACCAATATCTCATCTTTGCCTTCATGCCCCAGCCCTTGGCAACCACCATTCTATAATCTGTTTCTGTGAGTTTGACATTTTTTAAAGATTTCACATACAAGTGAGATCATGTAGTATTTGTCTTTCTGTGTCAGGTTTATTTCACTTAGCATAAAGTCCTCCAGATTCAGCTGTTTTCAAAAATGGCAGGATTTTCTTCTTTTTTTTTAAGGCTGAATAATATCCCATTGTGTGTGTATACACACACATACACACATTTTACTTGTCCATTCATCTGTTAATGGACACATAGGTTGTTTCCGTATCTTAGCTATTGTGAATAATGCTGCAATGAACATAGGAGTGCAAATATCTCTTCAAGACAGTGATTTTACTTTTTTGGATACTCAGAAATAGGGTTACTGACTCACCAAATTCCTAAATTCAAAATTGTTAGATCTCCTCCTTGGGGATCCTATTGATTTTTGAATCTTCTTTTAAGTATATTCCAGATTTAAAACTGTTATATCTGTGCAGTGAGAGAATGCATTGAACTTTTCTTGTCCCAGAATTTCCCAATGTTATTTGACAAAGAAACATCCCTTTCTTTTTCTTTACTTAATAACTTTTAATACTTCTGAAAGGTACTTTGGGAAACTTTGCTCTATACAATTCTACCTTGAGAAATGTTGCTTTTTGTTAAGCACGTTCCCTGGGACAGATTTATTTTGTGTATTAACTTTTTCTTGACATTCTCCCACTAATTTGGAGGCAGAGTTTATTATATACTGCTAGAAGAATGCCTAATATATTACATAGGTTTAATAAATAGTTACTGAATTATACAGATATTAAAATACAAATAACAGCATAGTTAGTTATGTTGATGTGTAAAGTAGTATTCCAGTGTGTAGGAAAGTGCAAAAAGAGGATTTTGAGTGTAAAAGTACTGTTCAAAAAGAAATCTGTACTTTTGATTTGGTTGAGAACAATCCACTACCCTGGATATGGTTACAAATTCTAGGAAAGGTAGTCAAAGTGTCTGTTGTCTAGATGGCATATTTTCCAGTCAGTGGTTGGCTTTTTAGGATAATGGAGGAAATATTTTTCCTTTTACTTATTTATTTTGAAATAAATTTTTCAGTAATACATATGCCTTGAAGATGTATAATATAGATTAAACCTTTTAATCAAATGTTCTTTAATCTATTGTTACTTTGTCCAATAGCAACTTTTTAGAAACATTTAAAAAACAGCCCAGGAAACATATAATTGTGTTTTACCTATTTAATGGAATATTTCATGGCAGTTAAAATAAAAATATTAAATCTATTTCCATCAGTAAGGATAGATATTAAAATTTTTTGTGAAGTCATATTGCAGAATACTACAAATGATAACATTTATAGAAATTAGAGAAAAACAAAACAATGCCACTTATTGTTCTTGAGGCATATCATGGAGTGGCAATTTGTGATCAGTGATTTTAAAAGCATATGCTCAGTCTGGAGTCAGCATGCAGGGATTCAAATGCTGGCTCCACACTACTGGTTGTGTGACCTTGGAAAAGTTATTTAACCTCTGTGCTTCAGATTCTTTATCCATAAAATGGGGATAATAATGATAACTACCTCTTGGTTACTATGAAGATTTAATGAATTAATATTTGCAGAGCTCTTACTAGAGTGTCTATAAGTAGTAAAAACTACAGTATATTTGCTATCATTGCTATTTGTACTAGAGAAAGTATGGTAGTATGCACTGAGACATACAGTATTCATGAACTGGGATTCATCTAGAGAGGAAGAGAGAGGAAGGGGATGGGGGAATGTAACACAGGGGATTTCAATTTATATGCAATATTTTATTTTCTAAATAAAGAAAAAGTCTATAGCATCTATTAAAACACAATAGAACTTAATTTGAGTGTCAAGCTTATGAACATATTCTATTTTTACTATTGCTGTGCTTTCTATTTTTTAATTAAAAATTCATGCACAAAGTTTAAAAAACAACAAAAGCAACAAAAGCAAAAAAAAAAAAAACGTAGAATTATCACACAGACTCTCTTGTTAGAGAAATGGAGGGTCATTAGTACTAGCAATGCCACTGGTAATAATTTTCAAGGGAAAAACAATCCTATGTTGTCAAACAAAAGTCTTAGAACCATAACAATTCCATAAAGGTGTTTTTTAGTGAATAATTTTTTTTCCATCTTGCCCTCATACACTCTTCTATTGGTAACTTTATATATCAGAGATTGCTAGTTGTTTCCCAGAAATATTCTTACATAGTAACAGAAGTTTTAGTTGGGCTGGAAATCATTAATGAAGACTACATTTCCCTGACTCTCTTGCAGCTAGGTGTGGCCAAGAGACACACTTATGATGAATTAAATATGAGCAGAAGTTATATGTGTGACTTTCATTTTCTTTTCTTAAAGAAAAAAAAACCACATCCTTCTTTTCCCTTTTGAACCCATCCTGCTTAAGGGGATATAACTCTGAAGGATGGAGCTGCAGCAGCCATTTTAAACCAAAAGATGGGACCTATATATTAATAATGGCTGAACAACAAAATAAATGAATCCTGGGTCCCTGATGCCTTCCAAGAAGAAAAATGATACCTTGCTTAAACTTACACATGAGAGAGAAATGAACTTTTTCTTCAAGTCATTTTTAAGTTTTGGAAACTGAGGTGATATCCTAGTTAATGTAAATACCTGAATTTTCTTTAGGGGATCCCATCTTCTTCTATGCATCTATGAAAAAGTATTGATTTCATCTCTGGCTTGAGGAGTGTGCTTGTGACCCAAGCCAAGCCTATCTATATTGTACATTAGTATGTATAGTAGAATTATTTAGAAAGAAAAGCTCTCTTTCCACTGGAGCTTTCAAAGGATAAGCTTCAACCATAGCACTGTGGCTGGCTACTTTGCTATTACAAGGCAAGAGCCTGCTTTAGAGCAGAGCCACCTGAAGAGCAGAAGTGAAGGAGGGAGTTCAGTTCTCTTCCATCAGTTGAAGGTTTAGATCTTGTTATGGCTGGAATTTTCTACGACTTGGATTTTCAATTGCCTAAATCAATAAAGTCCCTTTTTGTTGCTTAAGATAATACATGTTTGTTTTTGACAATTTCAAATAAAATTCCTGTATAATGCAGGGCAGATACCATGCAATATTTGAAGTCAGCATCCCTAATATTTTTAGAATATTTTTTCTTTTATCTACTTTTGTAACCACATTCTTCCTACCCCACTCCCTGTTCCTCCCCACACTAACCTTAGAGGCTTATGACGATTTATTATCATCTCTAATGTTTCTGTAACTTCGGTCAGCTCATCTGGGTAATTCTGGGTTGGTTCCTTGTATGTGTTGCAGATGTCACCTGGGACTAGAGCCATCAGAAAACCCAACTGGGCTGGACATCCAAGGTGACTCTTTTCTCACAAGTTAGACTTGTTACATGAGGCTGATTTCCTCCAGAGTAAGCACACCAGAGACCAAGGTGGAAACTGCAAGACTTCTTCTCAGCCTCAGAAGACATGCAGCATCCCCTGTACTATATTTTACTGGTCTCTAGGAAATCAAAATCCACCCCTAATTCAAGGGGAAAGGATCTTACAAAGGCATGGATAGTATAAAATTTGGTTCATGTGGGACCTCTTTAAAGACTAGCTGCTATAAAAAATTTTTTCCCATTTTTCTGCTCAGGAAAAGTCTGGTTCCCCATTGTGATCTGAATCAATAGAATAACAGATCATTACTCTGAGTGGTGAAGGCAAGATTTGGACATAAGTGGTTGAAAGAACTTCTGTGATTCGTATGCTTCCAATTGCAGACCTCTCCTCATGTGGCGGTTATGGCCTTCCAGCTCCCCCATCATGCAAGGTTGCTTTTCTGCTAAATCTTTTGTACATCTCTGGAACAGAACAGAACACATTCTGAATCAAGGTCTGGATATAATGTAAGCTTCTCTGAGGAAGTGCTAGATATTTCTCTATAACCCCACTCCTGTAGACTTTAACATTTTTGTTTTTACAGAAAATGTTTCCCTTTTGGTAGAGGTGGGGAAAAAAAGGTGTCCTTGATCATAGAAAAAGAACTGGCTGGATTCTATGCTAATCAGAGCAGATATCATTCTCTGTGGGGGGACAAAACCCTCTCAATGAACCACTTTGAGGTGAAAGCTATTTGAATGATTTTTCTGAATGACGCAAGGTTGAGCTCAGGAGAGGCAGATCAAATCTGGCTAAAGAGACTAAGATGTTGAAAAAGACTAAATGTCCAGCTGGGATTCCTGCTAGTCACAGGTTTGCAATAGAAACTTTGAGAAAAATATGATCTTTTTGAAGTACGAGTTCTCCAGGGTAAGTAAAGCAATTTAAATTGAAACAATGAATAAAAGAAATGGTCCCCATAATTAATACACGGAGGTGTTGGCTAGAACTTGATAATAAGTTTTTGCTTTTTTATTTACTTCAGATATTTGAACCTAGAAGCCAGGCATACTTGGAAGCTCACTGTTGATAAATACCAGTTTGGGGACTTAATTGCTTCTAAAACACTTAAAACAGTAGTCATCAGTCTTTTAATAAAGCTGCAATTTACCCAGTTTCTAAATCCCTATATTTTAGGGTATCAGGCAGGCTACATTGGCGTTGAATTTCAAGTTACACGCTGGTTGAAGCATTCTACCCGAGGTATTGTGAGGCTGTGGAAGTTAGTTGAGATACATCCAAACCAGATTCCATGAGGGGATTCCCAGAGACATCAGAGGCAAGCGTCTAGTCCAACAGGGCTAAGAACAAGATGAGAGCAAAATGGAATTGGACTTGATATTTGTCTATATCAGGCCTGAGATAATAATAATAAAAATCATGTAGAGAAAGGCCTTTGAAAGACTAGCTGGGGAGATAATCTCAATGAGAGATTGGATGTCACTTCCAAGGCTAAAAACTAAAGAAATTACTGCAGAGATATTAAAGAGAAAACGCACAAAAAAGTCATGGCAACTGCAAACAAAATGAAATAAGTTCTCATGTAGTTGAAAGAAAAAGAATGAATGAGAAATCTTTGTGAAGCTGTTGCTAACATGGGCCTTCGAAAAGTCTGGAGAATGAGCACACAGTAGAAAATGAAATTCCTTGTTTACATGTCTATTTTTCCCTTTAGAATTTGAGCTCCCAGAGGGCTGTCTCTAGATCTGTTTGCCTGGAAGATCACAGAGCCTGGCACATAATACGTTCTCTGTATCTGTGATTCTTGGGGAAATAAATGGATGAAAGAAGCAGGTGAGCTAACAAGAATACTCTGAAACCTAAATTAGGAAGGAGCACATAGTCTAAAATTCCTCCAGGAAAAGCATGTAGTGCATGAGAGTGATGTTACTGGCATTTAGTAGCTGAGCAGGCTCTTCAATATTCATGTCTATATGTAACATAGACACTATTGTTTAATGTATGGGTTACATAGAAATTTCATTCCATTTAACATTTTAATACACTTTTATAAGAGAATATTGGTCTTGAATTTCAATATTCCCAGGAATGCCTGGAAAATGGTGATATGCCACCAACAAGAGTCATGAAACTAACCACCTGGGAGAATATAGTTAAAATTGCGTGGTCATAAGTGCTGCATATAAAACCAAGCCTGGCTAATTAAGGGCTTAATGTTTCTAGAGGAAGCAGGTCTGATGACTTTGTGTTTTTTCTGTCCCTTAGTCAAGGCATATTTTTTATGTGTCTAGCCTGTTTCATCTGCAATGATCAATAATTGGCAGCTGTGTTGCCGTGCCCAGCCCCTGCATTTGTGCTAGACATGGACTATTCATGGTAGGAGCATTCATGGCTCTCTTCCCCTGGGAGCTCAGAAAACTTCCCAGAATCCCTCTCACCATGTATTTTGGAGAAGCAACTATGAGCCAATCAGAATTGGGACTCAGAATGCCACCAAAGCTTTGAATCCAAGGTTCTCCAGGAAAGACAAAGAATGGCATTCAAGCTTTCCCACAATTTTACCTTTTGTTTCCCAACGGTGTCTTTCTCCTTGACCTGACCTTCCTACTCATCTAATGCTGATGAACCACCTACAGACTGTAACCTGTCAGGGTGTTTGCTTTCCATCTATGTCTGCTTGGTGAGAAACAATATTTTCTTTAAGACTCAACTTCTCTGCTCCACCTTCTCTGAAGTTTTCTTACCACATCCTTTCTTTTCTCCATTCCCACACCCCAGGGCCAAATTTATATCTCCTTTTCAGTGCCTCTACTCTATTTCCATGGAAGACTAGGAGAGTTCTAGTACGTCACTTGTTTCCCCAGTGGTAGTGAGTGCAAGGGCAGATACTATCACATACTCTACATAGAGAGATGCACACAATTACATGTGTATACACACATTTATAGATATACACATGTGCATATGTATATATGTATTTGGTCGTTATTGAATGAACAAACTAGGATCATTTTGTGTGGTTTTCTAATATTAGGGGTAGATTTGTAAATATTTATTTCCATTTTTCTCATCCTGTCCTCCCCCTTGTGATAGCTATACATTTAAGTGTCCATTTATAATTCTCTTTTATTTTAATTCCAAGAAATAATGATAAATCCTCTGCAAAACAAGTCATTAAGACTTTCATTGAAAGATATGAGCAAGCCCTTCAAAATATTATAGAAATAAATAGATATTCATGACTCTGGATACATGTGTGTTTGTGAGAAAGTAAGCTCCTAAAGATAGATGAAAGTGACCCGAACATCAAAATCCAGCTTTTCTGGGAGAATATTCACAAACAGTCTGACAGTCTTAAGGTAGATGGCAGGTTACTGAGAAATGAAACTATGACAAGACTCCTCGTGTAGCCATAGATATTCAAGGATGATGTACCCTGGTAGGTCCTGCACCGAGAGAAGAGCAGGTGATATAAAACTTCAGGCAGACACCACATTTTTGTGAAAACAGTCCATATTTGGCTTGATAATGCTGTTTACTCAAAAATTCCTTGTATAAAGGATTTGAAAAGGCAATGAAAGGTAAACTCTACGGGAACCTGTCAAGTGAGGGTATTAACACAATTGTTGTGTTAACACTATTTTAAACTCTTGTGCACTCCCTAATCATTGACACAACTGGGTCTCAGGATAGGGGTCTCATATTTAACATATGGAGGGCATAAAGGCAACATGATTAGCTGGTTATAAAGATGGCTAAGAGGCAGAGGTCCTCAGTCTCCTCTCTCTGTTTTATTAATATTTAACCAGATTATTTTGATAGCCAGAGGTGATCGTTTGAACTGGAGCTGGGTTAGCAAGAAGTCTACGAGTCAGTTAGCAGTTGTACTCACTTGGCAAGATTTGATTTAAACAAAGGCTCTGGGAGGTGTAGAAGAAAGACAAATCTGCTAAAAGAAGCTGTGGAAGTCTAGAGGCCCTTTTAGGGACTGTAGCAGGGTCCAGAGCCTCTCAGAGTAGGTAGAAGTCATGAAGCTACTTTGGCTGACACTGAATCACCAAATGAAACTTACATGATCCTCTTTAGAAACTTACTGGTATGAAGAAGGTCACTTTTTTTTTTAATATTTAGGTTCATCACTGGGTTAATCTGAGACTTCTCTCCATAAATTCTCCAAGATTTTCACTTACCTGGAAAGAATCAAGTCCTATTTCTAAACTGCAGGAGAATAGAAAACTAAAAAAAAAAAAAAAAATGATTGGTCTGGTGGCAGGCTCCAGGTTCTATCTATGTTGCTTCTGTCATGACCACGTGGTGTTGCTGTTGAAAAATGGTCTCTTGGTTTGATGCATCCTTGGATCCTATTGCAGTGATGCCTTTGCTGGTCCAGATCCTTCTGCAGGCTGCAGTAACTCTCAAAAGTGAATTGTTTCACTGCCTCTAGTGTTGTGCTGTCCTAAGAGTGCTCCCTTTTGAGACTCCCAAGGTTGCAGTTGATATTCTCTTGTATTTAAAGCATTCCCCTGAGCCAGGGAGTCTGAATGGTCAGGAGGGAATTGTAACCTTGATCATGTGCTTTTCCAAAACCAGCCCTTACAGGGCACCCTCAGGTTACCCTCTTTTTACAGCTAATAAAACTGAACTCTACAGAATTGAAGGAATTGCCCACTCAGTAGGTGGCCAAGCCATGGCATATTTGTGGGCCTGCCTCTCAATCAGACCAGTGCCTATCCTCCCCTCTTACTACCATCCAGGCTGCCTGCAGTCCTCTGTGGCTTGCACACCTGTTGGGAAACAGTTATCTTCAACCCCTAGCTGAGCTCAGTGCATGGCACCCTGTCATTATACCTTCTTCTGTGCTGTCTGCCTCTGCAGAACCAGGCTTGCTAGGGGTAATAGACAAAGAACAGAAAATGAATAATTTATATCTCACTCTCTCACAGAGGATCCCCACTGGGTTGCTTTCTAGGAATAATATTCTGGGCTTGCATTCTCAGTGCGAGAGCATGTGCCAAGCCTGGCCCACTGTCCCCTTCTTCACACTGTCTGAGAAATTAACCAGACAGAAATATCAGGCTGCTGGGTTTGATTATTGCCTCTTTATTTTGGTCTCTGGGAAAAGGGAATGCTTTCTATCACTCATGGGCAAAACCTTACTCTCCGAGTGTTTAGTTGTTGTTGAAATGACCCAGATGGTGGGTAAGGTAATAGTGGTGCCTCTAGCAAGAGCACCAGAATTCTTTTCTGATATTGTCTGTGAGTTTCCCTTGTGAGATTGGCTGCAGGGTGTTTGAATTCATCTTCCTTGCATACCAACTTCCATTTGTCTGAATTATAGACTGAGTTGAGACAGACCTTAGAGACTTATTTATTCCATTTTATTCCTGCCTACTGTTCTAAACAAGTTAATCAAGATGTCTACGATTCTTTCCTGAGAAAAACTATGTTGCCTCCCGAGCATATTGAAGAGCCAGCTCTGGGATGCTGTGTTCTTTACTATAGGAGCTGGATCCTACCCTTGATACAGCTGTTGGGATCAAATATGAGGATCCGACCCAAATGCAGGCAAACTTTAAGCTAATTCGTGGTTTATGATATAGTTTAGAGCTTGTGCTATTATATAAGCTCATCAAGACAATGACATGTATGAAATAATCAGTTCCCTTTTGGTACTGTACTTCTCTGTATTGTAGAAAAATCATATTGTGAACAGTGGGAATATGCAGAAGGACCATGGTAGACATGAGTGAGCAAAGTTATGATTAATTTAAAACTATGAGGAACCAGATACCATACACAGTAGCTCATACCTGTAATCCCAGCATGTTGTGAGGCTGAGATAGGAGGATTGCTTGAGGCCAGAAGTTCAAGATCAGCCTGGGCAACATAGCGAGACCCCATCCTTACATAATATAATAATAATAATGAAAGTAGTCAGGTGCAGTGGTGCACACCTATAGTTTTAGCTACCTGGGAGGCTGAGGCAGGAGGATTGCTTGAGACCAGGAGTTTGAGGCTGCAGTGAGCTTTGATCGGACCACTGCACTGTAGCCGAGGTAACAGAGCAAGACTGTCTCTCAATGACGACAACAACGAAACTATGAAGAAGGAGAAATTATAAAAAAGCAGAGAATGGGGTTGAAAAGGAAGTTAGGTAGTAATATGAGGAGAAGCAAGAGACAGAGAAACAGGCAGAGAGAGTAAGTAGTTTAGTGCTTAGTCACATTAATGACAGGCTACCTGAGATTAAAATCAACAAATTCAGAATAACCTTTTGTTATTTAGGTATGATCATATTGAAATTTCTATTCTTGGATATCTGGCAAATTTGTCTTTACCTATGGCCACAATTATCCTTATAACAAACATGAGTTAGCCTGAATGGAACTTTGTGCCTTACAACTAACATAATAATAGCATTCTTCATTTTCTACCTCATCCAGTATAAGAATCTCCCCTATGGGATCTCTGGTGAAAGTTTGTACACTCTCAGATTAAAGACCCCGAAGATTAGGGTGTGTTTTATATCACAAAAATGCCCCTTTCATTTTTAATCATTTGGAGAGTCAGTGCTGAGACCATTATCCATAAACCCATCCCCTCTATAGTTTTCAATGTTCATCTTGAGCTACCCATTACCCTTGAACTCCTCTTCAAAGTTTATTTTCTTATTTCTTAATTTTCCATTTTTCTTTATGGCATTTGTTGAGGATCAACCTCAAGCTTCTGTTAGCGTTCAATTTTATTTTCTATTTTAGAACGCATCTCCTGGTAATTGATTCAATGGAGATCTGGTTTTTATATGCTGGTGGTCTCTATTGGCACATACCACCAACGAGACCTTGCGGTTTCTTTTTGAAATTGTTATATCTTTCACCTATTTATTAGCATGGCCAAACTCCCTATAACCCAGCTATAAATTTATACTTTTATTACTTTAGACATACGTGAGTGATCTTAAAACTTTGTTAGATGAAGAATAGCACTCCTGAAAAAATCTGGAACCTCTACTCATTGAGTAAGTTGTAAAGGCAAAGGAGGTGTCCTGAGTAGAAAATACCCCTCCTCTTATCTTGGTAAAAGTGTCGACTATATTGTTTTTAGAAATTCAAGCTCTGTTTATATCCCAAAGCTATGAATCTCAAGACTAGCCACAGAGGTAGTGTTGAAGGGTTTTTGTCTACAGCCTTGCACCTTTAAATTAGACAATTTATCAGCACATTGCTCAAATAGTAGCCAATAAAAGACAAATGTTAGGTGGGTCTGTGGCCTCAATCATGGCGATGATCTTATCTCTTTTCCTTTGCTTCTGTCTCTGTTGTTGGTATCCACTAACTTTCAGTTTCTACCACCTCCAGAGCCTCTTGTCTTTGTCTCCAACTTTTTTATGTCCCATATTTGCCAACAGATTTGGTTTCTCTGCTTTTGATGCTTGGGATGCCAGAACATCTCTTGCCTTCTCTGGTTTGTTCTGCTCCTGGATGCTCATGGTAACAACCTGGTGTTCATTGACTTCCCCTTTCTCCAGGAACACAAAAAACATGAACAAGTAAGCACAACTGGCAAGTTGAAAAAAAGATCAGTATGCTATCATTGCTGCTTTACAAACGAGCTGCGAATTTTTGGGAGGCCCAAGGGGCCATGGGTGACTTAGAACAGACAAGAGTTTTGGTTTTGATTTGTTTTTGACTTGTAAAAGGCTTAAATTAGATTAGCTCCTAGGAAGCATAAAACAATATGGCCCCAGCCAAGGGAGGCCACATGGTTAAGGCGCAGACAGGGTATGAAACAGAACAGAGCCTGTGCTTGGCAGGCAACCTCATTATCTGCTATGAGAATGTGAACTTCTACTTTGTAAGCTGTACTTTTAAAAAATTTTCTTATTTATCTTTGTGCATGTGTGCATGTTTACAAAATTCCGGCGATGGTCAGTTGAACTAAAAATAAAGGAAAGGGTCTTGTTGCCATTTTGTCTTATCTATCGATTCTTTAAATAAATATTCATTGAGTGCCTACTGTATATCATGACTGTGCCAGGGGCTAGGGTTAACAGGATGAATAAGACAGATACAATCCCTGCCTTCATGAGATTTGCAGTTCACAAATGTTCTGTAAGACAAGGAGAAGAGGGAAAGACAGATAACCAAAAGAGCAAAGCATGTAACAATGACAAAATCCAAAGAGGGAAGTGACATCTCAGAGACTAAACACTAAGAAATCTTTGTATGGTTCCCTGTGGCTTCCTTTTCTATAAAAGTTGCCTCTCTGAGGAGCTCTCTTATTTGAGTCCTGAGAAGATCTCATTCAAATGATTTTCTTTTAGTCTTGAGCTTTGCCTGTTTTGCACACAGGAGGTTTTGTAGTAATCTTGATGGAGGTTCCATCCAGTTTGCCACTAATCTCTTTTCCCATCTTGACGTTCATCTTTGTGAGCCAAGTGCCCGTCAATGCATGAGTGGATTGTTAAAATCTGGTATTTGTTCACAATGGAAAGGCCACTTTTAATGTCTAGAACTCCTCGATCTTGCTCGAGGCTGGCAGCTGCCCCATAATATCCCCCATGCATAGAGCATT
>CAUYRT010004274.1:0-14050 GCA_963574885.1 Lepilemur ruficaudatus
ATCCTTCTGCCTCAGCCTCCCAAGTAGCTGGGACTACAGGCATGCGCCACCATGTCCGGCTAATTTTTTTTCTATATATATTTAGTTGGCCAATTAATTTGTTTCTGTTATTAGTAGAGACAGGATCTCGCTCTTGCTCAGGCTGGTTAAAATGGTTAATTTTTAATATGACTTTAACCTCAATAAAAAATAAGTGCTTAAAGAAACCTGAAGGGAAAAAAAGCCCCATATAACCACAATACCATTTTCACACATAAACTAAAGTAACCTTTTTTATTTTTAAAAACATTATCAGTCTATTTTGTGCTGGATTTGAATCCCCTTAAGTACTCTTCTGTTTGTGTATATTATAAATGGCTATTGCCTGTCTCCTCCAGCAGCTTTATTGCACTGGGTGTGAATTTTGTTTATTCAGACCAGTCCTCTCTCTGGCTGCTGGATCCCCTGACTATAGGCATCTCTCTGGTGGTAGAAGCTAAGCAGTCTTCAGCTCAGGGACTGCAGCTGGAAAAGCAGGCTGCCAGCAATTCCCTGCATGCCCTGCTTCTACTAACAGTCCCCTATTCTCAGAGCAGAGAGGATTCTTTCCACCATTTGGCTCATCTTGGCCTTTCAGGCTAATTACACTCTGACAAGCGTATAGCCACCTTCCCCTTGGAGTCTGCCAGTCTCTGCAGACCACATTCCTTCCTGAATCTGCCACTTTCCTGTGTTACTCCAGGACTCTGTCCTCAGGTAGCTTGCAGCTAAGGAGAGATGCCAACCAAGGCATGACTATACATAGGAAATGTCAGATGAGTGACATAGAGTATTAAGTTCAGAGGAGGAGGGAATAGATCCCTGTGAGACTGAAATCATTATGGAAGGCTGGGACTCTACTTGATTTTTGGCAGGATTGCCAAGACCATTCAGTGGGTATAGTCTCTTCAACAAATGGTCCTGCTGGGCGCTGTGGCTCACGCCTGTAATCCTAGCACTCTGGGAGGCTGAGGCGGTAGGATTGCTTGAGCCCAGGAGTTCGAGACCAGCCTGAGCAAGAGTGAGACCCCGTCTCTACTAAAAATAGAAAAATTAGCTGGGTGTGGTGGTGCGTGCCTGTAGTCCCAGCTACTCGGGAGGCTGAGGCAAGAGGATCCCTTGAGCCCAGGAGTATGAGGCTGCTGTGAGCTAGGCTGAGGCCACAGCAGTTTGCACTCTAGTTAGGCCAACAGAGTGAGACTCTGTCTGAAAAAACAAATACATGGTCCTGGAACAACTGGATATCTACCTGCAAAAGAATGAAGTTGGGCTCTTGCCTCCACTATATACAAAAATTAACTCAAAATAGATCAGTGACCTAAATATAGAAGCTAAAACTATAATACCTTTAGGGAAAAAACAGGCAAACCTTCATGACCTTGAATTTGGCAACGGATTCTTAGATATGACATCAAAAGGAGGAGCAGGAAAAGAAAAAATAAATTGGACTTCATCAAAATTAAAAACTTTTGTGTATCAAAGGACATTATCAATAAAATGAAAAGGCAACCTACAAAATAGGAAATATTTGCAAATTGTATATCTGATGAAGGTCTAGTATCGAGACCATATAAAGAACTCTCACAACTCAACAAAAAGACAAACAACCCAACTGAAAAATGAGCAAAAGATTTGAACAAACCCTTCTTCAAAAAAGATATTACAAATAGCCAACAAGCACACAAAAAGACACTAAACACCATTAGTCATTAGACCAGAAAGCACTTAAAAAGATGGCAGACATCATTAATCAGAGAAATGCAAATCAAAACCACAATGAGGTACTATTTCATACCTGCCAATATGGCTATAATCTCAAAAACAAGTAACAAGTATTGGTAAATATATAGAAATTGGAACGTTGGTACCTGGCTAGTGGGAATATAAATTGGTACATCCAGTGTGGGAAACAATTTAGTAGTTCCTCAAGAAGTTAAACATAGAATTGCCATTTGTTCAAGCACTCCTAGGTATAAAGCCAAAATAATTGAAAACCGGTACTTAAACAACTGTTAAGTACATGTATGTTCATAGCAGCCCCATTCATGAAAACCAAAATGTGGACACATCCAAATATTCATCAAGAGGTAAGTGGATAAACGGAATGTAGTATGTGTGTGTGTATTTCATATATAATGAAATACGATTTAGGCATAAATAGTAACAGAGTCCTGCTGTACTGCTGCATACTGCAATGTGGTTGAACCTCAAAACGTTGTAATAAGCGAAAGAAGCTGAACATAGAAGGTCTCATATTATGTGATTCCATTTATATGAAATATCCAGAATAGGTAAATCCACAGAGACAGAAAGCAGGTTGTTTTTTGCCAGGGGCCGGGAAGTTGGGGTGATGGGGTAACTGCTTAGTGGGTACATGGTCTCCTTTTGAGGTGATGAAAGTGTTTTGGAACTAGAGGCAGTGGTTGCACACATTGTGAATGGATTAAAAGCCACTGAATTGTTCACTTTAAAATTATCAATTTTATGTGAAGAAAGAAAACGAAAAGAAAGACCGGGCCTCCTTGGCTATGTGCAATGTTTGAGTGGGCTGGCAGAAGGGGGAGGGAGGGCATTTGAAGTGGGAGGGAAGCGCAAGTGAAAACAGAGACCTGTTCAAGTTTGAACAGGGGAGATGTCGGGAGGGAGACTGGGCGAATCACGAAGGGCCTGGCTTGTATTTGAGTCATAAGAGAGAGGGAATTCCCTGTTTTACTAATAAGGCTCATGGACTCAGTCCTATAGGCAGTGGAGAATCAGGGGCTTTTGACCACCGAACATTGTGGTAGATTATTGAAATATCAACATGTATGCAGGGGAATTGAACCAGCGAAGGCCTAGAGCTCAGTGGCCAGTGTGGAGGCCGAGTGCACCTGGGTATGACTTGTGATGGGCTGCACCAGAGAGGAAGCAAGAGGAATAATAGCTCTGCTCCGTGCTGGTGAAATACCAGGCACCGTTTCATGTGATTTGATCACTCAGTCTACATAGGAACCCTGTAAAATAGGAACTCTTCCTTCCCCCATTGTGCAGATAAGGAAACAGAGGCTCAGAGAGGCTGAGAAACTTGCCTAGGTTTGCACAGCTTACTAATGTGGCCTAGATTTGAACCCAAGCAGATTGACTGCAGAGGCACTGCAGTTTTAATTATGATGCAGAGATGAATGTAAGAGATGTTTTTTTCTGAAGCCCACACACTAACCTGTCAGATTGACGAGGGAGAAATAGGAGGAAGGGGCAGTAAAACTGGAGTAAAGACATTTTCCCCCTGGGGAACCAAGAGCTGGTACGAGCCTTGTCAGGTGGGTCTTCGAAGTAGAAATATGTGCTGGCAGATGGGCCCATGGGCTAGAGCTCATGGCTAGAGGTAAATCTCTAGAGGCCAGCAAAGGAGCCTTCAGAAAGGAAGAACCAGAAAAGCATAGAGGCTAGTCCCATCCTTCCCGCTCACCCATGCTTTCCACCCTGCTGCCCCCTCTGGTGTACCCTGAGCCCTGCTGGACCCTTGCAAAAAGCCACACATCCTTGTCTACACAGCCTCGGGGGTTGCTCCTCCCCAGATGGCTCTGGAGGTCAGGGAAGGCGTGGGCAGGCACCTGATCACAGACTTTTCACCTTCATGCTAGTTCCTAATATTTGGGATAAAAAAAATTAAGATTAATGATGTTTCTTTTCTGAGGTTCTAGGAAAAGGATGTGGGGGAAAATGGTATGTTTTTTTCTTTTCTACTTTGGATTTTTATATCATACAGCTTTGCTTCATCTAATTTTAAAATGCTCCCTAAAGGGGCATGATGAAAAGGTCTCTATGGAAACTTCCAGTCTTGGGGGGAGATTAAGGCAATAAAGAAAGTTCACAAAATGAAAAAGCCTCAATTATTATAATAGCTTCTTAACATCTCAGTAGTCTCCCCCTCCAGGGGATACCATGGCCTCCCCTCCAGGCCATGGTATCCAGTACTGGGGTGTTAGTCATTTAAACACTGAAGGCGGGCGCAGTGGCTCACGCCTGTAATCCTAGCACTCTGGGAGGCCGAGGTGGGTGGATCGTTTGAGCTCAGGAGTTCGAGACCAGCCTGAGCAAGAGCGAGACCCCATCTCTACTAAAAAAAATAGAAAGAAATTAGCTGGACAACTAAAAATATATAGAAAAAATTAGCCGGGCGTGGTGGCACATGCTTGTAGTCCCAGCTACTCGGGAGGCTGAGGCAAGAGGATCACTTGAGCCCAGGAGTTTGAGGTTGCTGTGAGCTAGGCTGACGCCACGGCACTCTAGCCCAGGCAACAGAGCAAGACTCTGTCTGAAATACATAAATAAATAAAACAAAACACTGAAGCCCATACCCTCCCAGGAGCATCTCCCTTCAGCCCATCTTTCCAGCCTCAGTGTGCCTCTTCCCCTCAGGCCCGGCTCCAGCCAAACCATCCCCGACATGTGTGCCCTGCCTTTTCCTGCTCACAGGCCGTTGTCCTTGCTGGTTCCTCTCCCTGAAATGCTCTTCTTCATACCGCATTATCAGATAGCGTCCGGCCTCCAGCACACAGCTCATGGGCTTGCACGTGCACCGCCTCTCTTACCCTCACCAGCACTTTTCGATGGAGACACTGTTCTACCCCTTTACAGATTATACCGCTGTGTGTGTGTGTGTGTGTGTGTGTGTGATGTGTAAATGTATGTGTGCAAATGTTATACCCATTTTACAGATATCCAGGTAGAGCACACAGAGGCACAGAGAGGTTAAGAATTTGCCTAACATCACACAACTAGTAAATCAAGGGGCTTATCCCAAGGCCCATACTCTCAGCTACCAACATTAGCAGCGTTCACATCCGTGCCTGATTGAGGCGTATCGTTAAGCTGTGCTGTAAACTCTCAGAAGCAGGAGATGTGAGGAAGCTTTGCTAAACCTTTTTTCCCTGTCTTTCCTCCCTGGGTCCAGGTTGAAGTGAAGCCATATGTGCTGGATGATCAGATGTGTGACGAATGCCAGGGCACACGCTGTGGTGGGAAGTTTGCCCCGTTCTTCTGTGCCAACGTCACCTGTCTGCAGTATTACTGCGAATACTGCTGGGCAAGCATACATTCCCGTGCTGGGCGGGAGTTTCACAAACCGCTGGTGAAGGAGGGAGGCGACCGCCCTCGTCACGTCCCGTTCCGCTGGAGCTGAGCCCAGGGCCGACCCAGCCACAAGTACTGGAGTAGATAACAAGGAGGGAAAAGAGAGGGCACTGCCTCAGGGCTTACAGTGTTCTGGAAATCTGTGCATTCGTTCTTGATTTTTAAAGAAGAAATGGGTCTTTTTATTATTATTCTTATTATTATTTACAGTCATATTACTGAACTCAGTGTCCAGTATAATGCAGAATTGCAGAGTGTATAACGGTACTGATTTGCACTTTGATTCACACCTTTGTCTGCTTGGTACCTTAATTTTTTACAACTGATTTGTCACTCGTGACAGTACGTAGACTGCCATTCTCATCAGCGGCCATCAGGTTGATGTCTGTGATTCTTTCGTTTGTTGTTGTGTTGTTGTTGTTCTGATTGTGTTTGAACTGGAGCATGCACTTATTTTCAGAAACTTAGAGAGTTGCCCCTAGGACAAGACTTACCAAAGGTAATACTCGTGAGTAGGTGGCAGATGTAGCAAAAACTTCACAACAATTCAACAATCATTAGTTCGGGTCATTTAGAGTAAGGATAACCCTTAATGAAAATAAGCCTTTAGTTGCTCTCTATTTTGACTTGTAAGGATACCTCATAAGCTGGATCTTTATTTTTCTTTCATGTTTGATTTTTGTTTTGCTGAGGATTTTGGTTAGATCTTTTAGTGTTATGTAAATTTATGCTGCAATAGCTTTTGCTGCTATTACGATGGTATTATTAATACCATAATACTCTATTCAGGCTAAGGTATCGATTAAAAAAAAACACAAAACCCACCAACACACTTTTGTGATTTAGGGATAGAGTCAGCTGCCGAAAGGAGATCAGAATAGACTTCAGAAAGCTTCAACGGAAGGTCACTATTTCTGACTGCATGTTTACTTAATCAGGTTGCTGCATGCAATAAATTTTATATCCAATGTCTAGTATAAAACCTTCCCACAATGCACAAATTAAGAATCTATATAAGCTATAAAATACTCATTTTTTTAAAAAGATTTTTTTCATTCAAAGAGTTGGTAATTGACCGGAGGAAGGCATGCCTCAATAAATGGAATGCTTCTGAGTAGGAAGAGCCCATAACAGAATGACCTATATTACAACAATAGAAAACCTAGGTGTAGGATATTCTTAAAGCAAATTCGTGGATGGTAGATGAAGTACTTTGCGGTGCTCTGTTATATATTGTGCAATTTATTTTATATAGTAAAGTGATTATGTCTAACTGTGATCAAATTTAACTGTTTAAAGCCTCTGTGTCAGACATTAACGAACTTGACAGTTCATAACTGGTGTATTACTAACTAACACATGAGCTCTTAGTTACAATCTCCTAGTGCTTGCACCATTTTACATAGCTTCAGACCTTGTCCAGAAAACCAAAGAGCTCATCTTAGCTTACAAACACTAAGAATATATACAGTATATAGAGATAAGTTGTCAGATTGACAGACTAGGCACATTTTTAAGAAAGTTGTGTAATGGTGATGCTAAAGAAATGTCTGTACAAAATAAGATGGCCTGGGCAGAGTCGGTTGTCTGGGTGAGAAATTTACTACTTAATTCCCTGGGTTTATCCTGTAAAGCTTGAATAGAATTAAGACCTGCTAGTACTACCATGGACATTTTTTTAGCATTCACTCTTGGGCTGCAGATAGTAATATATAAACACACACAATGATTGTGAGACTATGTAGATCTTTTTTTAATCTTCTTCCTATATTTTGGAATTCTGGGGACAATCTGACTGGATATGACACTGCAGAATAGATTTAAGTCGCTGTGTTTTATGTGCTGTGATGTCCTTGTACTGTCTTAAGTTAGCATTGCTTGTTTTCGTTTTGTTTTGTTTTTCTCCCATGTTTAGTTGCAATTACTGGCTCTCAAACTATAGTTTGTTTTCATAAAGGAAAATAGTTTTTTACTGGATTAAAAATGCTTATTAGAATCCTCCCCTTTTGAGGTTACTTCTGGGCTTTTTGGTAAGAATCGCTTTTTTCCAGCCCAGGTGTGGTTTTGTTTGTTTTTTTCTATGTTTGTGGGTTTTTTTCATCTGTACAAGAAATTTTGTTATGCACTACTACTTTTTGTATTCTAGACAGTTTTCAAAAGTTGGCTGAAGATTTTTTTTTTTGTTTTTAAGGAAAAAGGCATGCTTTCTGACTGACATGATCTTTTGCAATACCTCAATTTTGAAATATAGGAAAGAAAATGATATTTTCTAAGTAAGTTTATTCAGAAAAATATATATTAATTTAATTCTGCAAGAAAATGATTTAACAGATGGGTAACTTTATTTTTTTCATGCTTATTTGTGTTTTTTGAAAATGAAGAAGTTAGAGCTTTATAACTATAATATTAAAGATCATATCTAACCTACAGAAATCTACCTAATTATGTGAAAGAAGCAAAACTTTTTGAAGAAGCACCCCTCTTTCATGTACTAAAATAACACTGAGATTTTTTTAAAAAGCTGGAAGGTTGTACAGCATAAAGCTAGAGTGAAGGCAAAAAAAAAACATTGTCATGAAGAATAGGTTACAAAAAATAAACTCCATTTGGTGCTGAAAGTTGTGACTAGATGGTGGAAACTACTTTCCCTTAATTTGTATATTTATAATCAAGCGTTGATTGTGCACGACTGACCAGGATTGTGAAAGAGTTCTTCTGTTTGTATTTTTTTAAAGAGAACTTTTTTAGTTTATTAAATTATAACATGTTCCCTTTTGTTTTGTAAATAAATGTGCCCCCAAGTTGTTAATGTTATATTAAAAGAGAGGGTCCTTCAAAAGAAATTATTTTTTAAAACACAGATGTGTTCTGACCTGCAACTTGACTGGGAAGCCCCTGGGTAACACAGGTCCTGTTGTGGCCTTTCCTTGATGTGACACTTGAACTAGTCGATTTTTTGAAGGCTATAACCTAACCTCGACTATTTGTTGTTATGTGCAATACTGTTTGTACTGTTTGTATAAAAAATAGAAAAAAAAAAAGAAAAGAAAAAAGGCATAAATCTTTATTGCAGATTTATTTTCATTGCAAACTTTAGACATTGTGATTCACTGAAATCATTTTTCTACTGTCAAATATGTACCTTTTCTTCATGCTGGTATTTTTTCAATAGTAATGTAGCCTTTGTACTGAGACAAATTTTCATTGTTATTTTTAGAAAGATTTTTTGCTAAGAAAAAAATTAAACATATTTACATATTTTTCATTTTATTTCGTATTTTCTTTAAGGAGTGCTTTCTCAATCATTAATCGAGTTGTTTCTGGGAGGGACTTTCATATCTGGTCAATGTCATAATATTATTTTGTATTTTTATTGGAATAAATTAATTTTATGATGCTAATTCTTTAAAAGTTTATTTTTTTCATTTCAGTTATTTTTGAAGCTAAAACCTTTGTAATATTGTTACTAAAGTGTCTAGTTTTTTGAAATGCAAAGCTTTATGTATTAACTTGCTGATGTGGTTTACAATAGTGTGACAACGATGAAAATGGTTGGTTATGTAAAATGATTGGAAATGTAATGCATAATTGGGTAATAAAATGACAGAATGAGCAGAACATGTGAGATTTTGACAAGCCTTTTCCTTTATTACAGTGGTTTAGTGTAAGACTAGGGATGTCACAGTACAGTTCTCTAGGGATGTCACAGTGGATTTATACAACACCAGGTGCAGCCAAATCTGTGGCCCTGACAATGAAGTCACTCCTACCGAAATACCCCGGGTTTAAAACCTGGCCAGGTCAACAGAATGTTTCATCGCTTTCCCCCTCTAACTCTTCATTATGTCCTCTGTGTGCGTGCGTACGTGTGTGACACTTCTGCCACCAACTGCTGTCCGTGTGTGAGACGATGCCTTTCTCCCAGGCTGAATCTTGATGTGCATCTACAGTGGTGATGTCTCCGAGTCAAAGGACGTTGCTAAGAGGGCACCACCTTCTGTGTCGTGGGGACCTGGACTAGTGTCTCACCTGTGTTACCTCCCAGTGAGGCTCGGTTGGCAGCACTGAGGAAGCACACTGGGACGTCACCGCTGTAGATGGACACTGTGTAAGTGTCGGGCTGCGTCTTCCTCCACACCCCTGCCTGCTCCCTGTTACGGTGCCCTTGTTTGCCTTTGACTGTGGCAACTCCGTGCATGATCTGTCTGCCCTCCTTTCTTTCCAACACCCTCCTCACCTGGAAGCTGTGCTGTTAAGGCAGCGTGTCATTGCAATGGCACCGAAAATTAAAACAAAAAGTCATACAACTGCAAAACTGGTGTTGCGTAAACAGAACAGCCAATGACTTGCTCTAGACAGATGATGTGTTTCTACTGGTCGTTGATGGCCTCCCTTGCCACGGAGGTGAGGTCAATCAATAACTCGGAGAAACGTGTGTCCAGATTCGGCTCTTGGGTACGCTCTATGTATTCAGTTTTGTAAATAATATATAGATTAGATCAAGTTGTGATGTAAAATTTTAACTCAAATTGGGTACTACTGGTTGGAATTTTACATTAACTACAAATAAATGATTAGGAACAGAAGAAAAGAAATTGGAAAATTCTTGCTTAGTGGTATAAAGACTATGCTTAGATTTCTGCCTATATCTTGTGTTTTATAGCTTGTTAGTGAGGCATGGGCTAATGCAGAACGTACTGCATTTACGCAATTAGCAAATAACTGCTAGTTTTCATTTTATCTATTATATTAGCAACAAAATGGCATTTAACTGGGTAAAGCTCCTACCTAAATATTTGAGTATTGTGACATCTCTACTTTGCAAGGTTTGAGTGAAAGATTAGTCACAGATTAGTGAAAAAAAAAGTACCTTTTGTTAAAACTGATTTATTTGAATGGACTGTTGCCTTTTCACTAGTTTGTATGGTATGTCAGCTAACATTTCTTTGGGTTTTTTTCCTTTAATAAATAACCAAACTTCTCTATCTCAGCTGCAATAGTGTTCCATCTTACCACAGAGTATTTTATAATTAAATGCTGTTGACTTTACTCTATACCCCAAAACGGGTCAAGAAGTGGATATGTGATTCGGGGACGTTTAAATTTGTATGACAACAAAATTAATTGCAACAAGTAGAAAACTTGGGTGCTAATACAGGATAACTTCTCTTTTTCTTTCCTGGATATAGTTCTGTTGGGGTATAAAGTATTAGGTATTTGTATTTTTGCTGTCTAAATAATGGACATAACTTTTAGAGTGTTCACAGCTAAGATCTCTGTATTTGTTTTTCAACTAACAACTAATTTTAAATGTATTGTATCTTTTATTACCTGTTCTCTTAGATTGTTTTTTGCTAGTGACCCTTACTCAGCTTCTGCCTTTGGGGCTTGGACTGATATTGCTTGTATGGAACTACAGTACTGTGACTAAACACGGAGCTCACTGCAGCTACTGCTTACAACTGCTTAAACTTTGTAGTTTGGACTTCATTTTTTTTTCTGTAATAACTTATTAAATCTAGTTGTATGAAGTACTGACACTTGTCATCCTTTGCATTTGCTACGTAAGGAACAGAGTATATGGTTTGCGTGTGGGAACGTTGGCACATTCTGATTTGTCTGATAAGCTGTTTTGGTTTCTTGGACACATCCCTTTACAGCAAATTAACTACAGCAAAATTCACCTTTTCTCTGTCACAAATAATACTCGTTTAAGACGCACAAGGATTTTGTTGTTGACACGTGAATGTGTTTTCAAGGGTTTTAGAGGTGGAATTGGGTTTTTTAATGCCAGCACTTGCCACATGAAACCAATTCTCATAACCAATCATAACCAAGGATGTCAGTGAGAAGGTAAGTGTACCACCTTCGTTTCATCTTCTACACTAGGCTCTCCGATTATTTCAGAAAATGGGTCTTTTTCCTATAAAATCCCATATCGATTTGGGACATGCTGGAAGCACTCTCCTAGGTACTTACTAATCCTTTTACAAAACGGATCCCCTGGAGAGCTTTCCAGAAGAAGCCGATTCCAGCGTTGCACACACCCCGCCCCCCAGATTGATTGAATTGGTTTCGGGTGGGGTCTGGGCACAGGTATTCATTCTTAAGCTCCCTGCCCATCACGCCCAAGATAAGAGAACTAATGCGCCGGCGCCTCGGCCACCAGCATCTTCCCTGGGCGGCCAAGGGGGCACCTGCGCCCTTGGGGCAGCGGCGGCGGCGGCCCCCGAGCCGGAAGTCGGGTCCCCTGGGTTGCTCCACCCGAGTCGCGAACCGGGCACGGCCGACCCGCCGGGCGACGGGGTCGGCTGGGGGCGTCCGCGGCCCCGGGGGTCCGGCGGGGACGGCGAAGCAGGGGCCGCCAGATTTCGACTCACGCTCCCTCTCAGACCTCCCTACCCCCTGTCCCCCGCACTGCACCCCGTCCTGCAGCCGCTGCCCAAATCCGGGTCCCGCGTTCTGTCCCTCTCCCCCGACTCTGGCCCTGGCCTGTCGTGGTGGCCCATCCGCCCCTCGCCGCAGCCCCGCAGGTAAGCTCCCCCGCGGGCGGGCCGCGCCCACCTGGCCCGAAGGGCAGCCCAGCGACCCACCCCGGCACCTGCGCGGGGACGTGGCTCAGCCGAGCACAGGCTGCCCCTGCGGCCGCAGAGCGTCCCGGATCCCCGGAGGTAAATCGGGAGTGAGTTTAAACTCACTGTGCCCTGGGATGCTTAACATTTGGAGCTCTGGGTCTCTTTTGGTCCCTCCACCGCAAATGGGGAGAGAAATATGTTTCAAGCTCCTTTTAATAGTCTGATTTTATATATAAAAAAGTAGTACAGATGGAATCCTATTTTCAGAGGTCTGACTCAGAGCCCACATTTATCCCCTGATAAAAAGATTCGTTTAAAAAAAAATTATTTCAGAATATTATGGGGGTAGAGAAAAAGGTTCTGATGTGTCAACTCTTGGCATGAAGGGGGAGGAGGTAAGTGAACGGTGCCCTGTGACGAGCAGCTGATTTCTAGGAGTGAGCATTGGGAGTCTGGGCATTCCCGTGCGTGGGTGTGAAGCGGGCCTGTGGGCTGGATGCCAGACACCTGCTGATTGAGTGGCTCTGCGGGACGGCCCGACTGTTGAGAAGGCCAGAGGTTGTCTAAGGTACTTTACGGGAAGGAAGATTCAACACCAGCAAACGCTGACGGACATTCACCTTTTAAAACTGGGACTTGGTGATATTTCACCTTGGCACACGCGTTTGCAGGGAAACGATACTCACATGAGCACTCCCAAAGTAGTCCTGTATTTTCTTTTCTTTTCTTTTTTTTTTTGCGACAGAGCCTCGCTCTGTCGCCCGGGTTAGAGTGCCGTGGCGTCAGCCTAGCTCACAGCAACCTCCAACTCCTGGGCTCAGAAGCGATCCTTCTGCCTCAGCCTCCCGAGTAGCTGGGACTACAGGCATGCGCCACCATGCCCGGCTAATTTTTTTTCTATATATTTTTAGTTGGCCGATTAATTTCTTTCTGTTTTTAGTAGAGACGGGGGTCTCGCTCTTGCTCAGGCTGGTTTCAAATTCCTGACCTTGAGCGATCCGCCCACCTCTGCCTCCCAGAGTGCTAGGATTACAGGCGTGAGCCACTGCGCCCAGCCCCAGCCATATATTTTAAATCAATTATGATTCTAAAACTATGCAGCCCTACTAAATAGGTTATTGATTAAGGGCAGGGGAGGGGAGCACAAGTTGGTGGGTCCTAATGCTATTCAAAGGATTGTTGGGAGGAAAAACTCTTTCCTTTACCAACCTAGGTTATGTGATGGGGGGTTGCAAATAAACCAAAAACGTTAACAGTAGAAAAGACAAAGTTTATTCATACACGTATGGAGTGCACAGAAGTGGCTCCCTCCGTAACTAGAGATCAGGGTTTATACACCTGACTTAATAAGGGAAAGGGACAGGGAGAAACAGGCTTCTATGGGAAGATCAGGTGATTTCTTTAGGAAAGACAAATGAGTTTCAGGAGATAAAGTTTGTGATGATGTTTGTGCAGGTGTCAATGGCCTCTGTCTTTCTGCCAGTAAAGCTCCCACAGAGGGGATTTATGGCAGCCTCAGTCTCAGAAGTTTCTGCTTTTAGTCAGATAAAGGAAGCTCTGAAAAAGTTTATATTTTGCATCTATTGACTCTCAAATGTCTTCAGTTTAAGATCTTCACATCAACTCCGGGGGGCCAAGTGGGTCCCCACAGATAAATGACTAAAGCGTTGCTATTCACTGAAACACATAACTGAAAGTTCTCTTTATTCTATCCCATTACATATTAGTATGTAAGTACAGTATGAAAGGAATAAAATCGAGCGTTGGCATTGTTTGTGTCTAGATAAAGAGGGCTCTGCCGTACCGCATGTGCGCTCTTCTCAACGTGTCACTCTGGCCCCCGAGGGTCAGCCCGGGTCCTGTCATTGTCCTCTTTGGTGTTACTGGCCAAACCTTTGGTTAAGATGGTTTGGGGCCGGGCGCCTGTAATCCTAGCACTCTGGGAGGCTGAGGCGGGAGGATTGCTCAAGGTCAGGAGTTCGAGACCCTGTCTCTACTAAAAAAAAAAAAAAAATAGAAATTAATTGGCCAACTAAAAATATATTAAAAATTAGCTGGGCATGGTGGCGCATGCCTGTAGTCCCAGCTACTCAGGAGGCTGAGGCAGGAGAATTGCTTGAGCCCAGGAGTTTGAGGTTGCTGTGAGCTAGGCTGACGCCACGGCACTCTACAGCCCAGGCAACAGATTGAGACTCTGTCTCAAAAAAAAAAAAAAAAAAAAAGATGGTTTGGGCTCAGCTATTAAGTTTAAGGGAAACATTCCAGCTTGTCACCTAAACAAAATACATTTTGTTGTAAATGTAGGAAAAACTCCTGTGGCAAATCTTGGTCCCTAAAGTAAG